>DWIA01000223.1:0-12368 GCA_018248195.1 Archon apollinus
ATGTTAGGTTGGTAGCAGTGTTTCCACTTACGATTTTGGTTTTACCCTAGTTCCTTAAGGAATTATCCCTTAGTGCATTGGCGTAGCAGATGCAGCGGGAGGTGGCCTGGCCGACCCTAGAATATTAATTGTTCACATATAAATAACAAGATAACGTGACATGATAGACAGAGATAGATAGAGATAGATAGAGATGATAGAGTAGTAGAGTTAAAAGTTTGTCCCCCTGCCCACCCTATGAAAAAATCGTTACTACTCCTATGCCTAAATGCCTTAAAATATCTACGAAATTCATAGACTTAGTGCACGCTTTAAATCTAGGGTTATCGACGGCTATTATATTATATATTATATTATAAAATACTTTTAAAACATTCATAGATTTATTAATAAGTCTAGATAAAATATTTTTTCAGCCGCGATGTAAAATAAAAGAAACAAACACTCAGAGTTAGTAAAAAAAATACTATGTCGAATAAATAATTCTGCTACAACATAATATTTAGGTGTGGTTGGATGAGAAATTAGGCTTTGTGCTGCATATTAAACTGTTGTCACTGTGTTCATAATTTACAGATTTGGTGAAAATAATACGCACAGAATTTTACTTTAGAGCGCTGTAGCTTTTTTATCGCATAAAGTGACGAAACGAGCAAAACGTGCACATGATGGTATGTGCAACGTCAGCCCATAACTGACATTGTGTCACCCAGGACATTTCTGTGGGACACCACATTGCAACTATCACCCTGAGACATTAGTTCCTAAGTCTCAAATGCCCAGTGATTACGCTAGCTCACAGTGCCCTTCAAACCAAAACACACAGTAATCTTTGAACGTCATGCTTCACGGCAGAATAACTGGTATAAGAATCCTATCTCCAGTAAAGCTCATAGGGTAATCTGGTTTTCAGTCTGCTGCGTTGATTACTCTATGGTTTGTGGTTATGGTAGAATCCAGTTTCGCCAGTGCTACGTCAATTACCGCGTTTTAGGGCTTTTAGGCCAAAAAATTAGAAAATTCAAGGCCTACGGCTGCAACCCTGTGGCAAATATGTCAACTCATTTATCACGCGTTCACTTTTAGCGTAATCGACTGTTATTAATCTATGGTTCGACTGTGTTAGGTACACAGTCGACCATAGATGATGCTGACAATGCAAAGTTATTTGTGGAGTTACATACCTGGATTTTACAATTATCCTAAATCAAATATTGCATCCCTATTTTCAAATGGTAGACAATAGAGACAAAAGATCAACAGTTAATTGACGTCGACGACGAAACAATACCTGATGCCACTAACAAATTTTGAAGTTGCTGCAATAAAAACCGACTAATTTTGGCAAACAATTTTAATCACTGTGCCCCATTCGAACACAGATTGTGAACGAACTTTTAACAATATAAAAACAAAGAAGAGGAACAAATTATAAACAAAATTTTAAAGTATTATAAATAATTAATTGTTGTAATTTTTTCCAAACACAGAAAATTGGCAAACATTTAATTAATGCATAAAAACTTGAAAACAGCTCCTTTTGACTAATATTGAGGTGTTTACTTTTTTGGGCAATTACACGGCTGACCGTTGATCTCTTTTCCTATAACACAGCTTCTTTACCTAACCTACACGGCTGCCTAGAAATTAGCATTGGCAACACTGGTAGAATCTCTACTAAGCTGGTTGTGGTATATAGGTACCTAATATATATAACCTATAAGCTTAACTTTAAGCCATAGCACAGATTGTTATTCTCTTGCTTATAGTACTCTATGACCACAGAGTATTTTTAATACCTATATGGAAGCTTTAAACCACAGACGAGAAACTCATTGGCGAGGGGAATAACGCTACGACGAGGGTACGGGGGGGACCATTTTGTAGAAGTGTTGCAATAAGAAAATTCTGTAGCTTAAAAAACTGTAAATGGCGGTATTTATTTTAAAATTATAATATTTATTGATTTCACTGTAAGCTTACAATTTTTTTAATTATATTATTTGTGAGCAGGAGAAGTAAACGATAATTATACAAATTCGTCGCCACTTCAAAGCTACAACCACAGACTATGTGCTACGTACATTCGATCACTGCCTGTCAGTAACGCATTCTCTCAGCAGCCTGACTGTAATTCATTTTTAAATTATTACCTGTAATTAAGTATTATAATTATATAAACTTGATATCCGCGATTTGAATTTTACCATAAACAATTAACAATTCGTTTTTGCAAAAAATGCAAAAAGTATTACTTTTTTTTTTATAATTTTTCATTAGTGAAATAATTTTTATTAAATACCATTCTAAATCTATTGTTGTTACTAAATCTATTGTTTAATATAATTTAGCAACGTGTGTAGCATGTTTAGCAATGTGACCCAACAAAATATCCAATGTGTTAATTTCTCCCAAAAAATATTAGTAACCTAGAAGCACAGCAAACCTAAAGACAGACAGCATTTCTCTGTATGTTGAGTGTGTGTTTGAATTCGTATGGTATGGCATGTATACGGTATGGTAATTTTGAAAAATACCAACTCTAATTAAATTATTTATTTGCCATTAAATAGGATAATAAGTAACAAGCATGTTCATTGCAAATAAATAATACGTGGCTTAAACCTGTTTAAATAGTTTTAATAGCATGCAAATACTCGTAATTCATATATATCTTATATAATATACACGAAATTTTAAATACGTGTTTTTAAAAAAATATGTCTGTTTGTTAGTCCGGGATAATCTCAACAGATGAATTGATTATGAGGGGAGTTTCGTTGGCAGGTAGAGGACTATTAAGAGAGTAGTTTAGTTACATTTTATTTCTGAAATCTTTCAGTTACTTCGTTAAATTTGAAAAGCATTATTAAATTATGGATTCCTTACGCGTTAAAGGCTTTAATTTGTATTTTAGTCTTTATTACTTTAGTCTATGGCAATTTAAATATTTCTCTTAATATATTAGGTCCTTACATATGAAATTGGCGTTTTGTTGTACTGGACACTTTGATCTCAAATATCTCCTTGCGTCACTCAGTTTACAAAATGGAAAACTTAAAATATTGCGTTATATACGAGTACGAGTTCCGCCTTGGCACCAGAGCTGCAGAAACGGCTCGAAGGATTAATGATATGTATAGTGGTGGTGTCGCAAAAGAAAACAAAGTGCGTTTTTGGTTCCAGCGTTTTCGTTCTGGAAATTTCGACCTGCAAAACAAGCCCCGTGGGCAGCCGGAGTCCAAGGTTGATAATGAAGAATTGTAGGCTATTGTGGAAGCGGATCCATCGCAAACCACGTTCGAGTTAGCTGTAGGCTGCGGTGTTAGTGACAAAACTGTTTTAACCCACTTGAAGCAAATTGGGAAGGTGAAAAAGCTTGAAAGGTGGGTCCTTTATGAATTGAGTGGAGTGAATCGACAAACGCGCGTAGACTGCTGTATTACATTAGTCAACCGGCATAATAATGAAGGGATTTTAAATCGAATCATTACCTGTGATGAAAAGTGAATCATGTACGATAGTAGGAAACGCAAATACTGCCCCAAGCGAAAATTGACCCAAAAAAAGTTACTTATGAGCGTTTGGTGGACTAGTGCCGGTGTTGTTTACTTCAGCTTTCTTAAATCTGGCCAGAGATTACGGCAGATGTGTATTGTCAGCAATTGCAAACCATGATGGAAAAGCTAGCTGCTAAACAACCGAGGCTGGTCAATCGTCGTAGGCCACTGCAAGGACAACGCTAGACCACACACTGCACAACAGACAGTTACCAAATTAGAAGAGCTTCAATTGGAATGTCTTAGACATCCACCGTACTCCCTGGACCTTGCTGCAACAGATTACCAATTTTCCCAAATTTGGATAACTTCTTGCAAGGGAAAAAATTCAACTCCGATGATTCTCGTCCGAATGGTTTTTTTTAGTAAAGGAATCAATGAACTACCTATGAGATGGCAAAAGTGGATAAATAGCAATGGTACATACTTTGATTAAATAAATATATTATATTTTGTAAAAATCGACTTTAGGTTACTCCCCTACAAAACGCCAATTTCATATGTTAGGACCTAATAATATTCAAATTCCACCTTGCAGGCTGAATAGTTTTTCAGGGGAAGAGATTCGCCATCGAAGATGTAGATTTGCTTCGTATCGTAAACTTTCCGAAGGGGTTACGAATACATTGTTTCATATATTATAACCCGCAAAATTCCTTAAAACAAGCAATGTATTTATAACATCTTTCAAATTCATCGAGTTCGATTCCGTGTCGAGCGGATGGATTTCGAATTTCTTGGAATCCCTCATCCACATTATGTTGTAATTTTTCCTTAATAAATTGGGTAGTTCCAAAATTTGTTGTTTTTTTTTATCGGACACCGGCAGCTGTATTGCCACCATATTTAAAAAAAATCCAATCAATTAAAATAAAAATAAACTTTAGATCAACATA
Organism: Archon apollinus; assembly: GCA_018248195.1. Taxonomy (NCBI): domain Eukaryota; kingdom Metazoa; phylum Arthropoda; class Insecta; order Lepidoptera; family Papilionidae; genus Archon; species Archon apollinus. Next base: position 4,457 of record DWIA01000223.1, read on the forward strand.
AACATAGTACTTTTCCATCTTATTAAAGTAAAAGTTGCTATCAGTTTTCTCTGCCTTATAAAGGGTTAATGTATAACGCTCTTTCAAAGGCACAAAATAAAAATCTTAAACCAAACTTTAGAGGACCATATACTATCATACAAATCCATAACAATAAAAACGGCAACAATTCATCTAACACCAAGTAAAACCAAAACTTATCATTTTAACTTATTAAAGACTTATTAAAGTCTTCGCCAGAACAAAATATTGAAGAAACGACCGAAGATGAAATGTAAAATAATAATACTATTAATTATTTTTAGAAGCCTAGATATACAAGCAACTGAAATAACTCCTATAACTATATCAGGACGATTATTCTATAATAATTTAGAAAAAGCTAAGCTAAGTAAACGAAACTTTACGTTTTTAACTTTTAATAATATTTCCCAAATTATGACCAAATAAGTGCTTTAAGCAAATACTATTCTAAATATATTATATTCTCTAGTAACAAGAGAACATCTACAAACAAACTGCATAAATTCATTAAGATTCGTTAAAACATCATTAAATGAAATACTTAAAGATTATAATATCAGCGCGCATCAATATACTCCAATAAGAGATATAATTTGACGGTATCGGAAAAGGTCTAAAATGGCTATTCGCCACACCAGACGCTGAATAGTATTCAAATTCAATAAAATCACTAATAAACAATGAGAGAGAACCACAAACACCAATGAAACAACAAATAAATATTATATCTTCCACAATAACTAACTTCAATAATTCTAATTCAAATTTACAAAAAATATAAAAATAAGGAAATATTTAATGAATTCGCGAATAATATTACTACAATTGAAGAGAAATTAAAGTATGAACTTGCAATTAACGAACATATTCTTCTTTTAATATACGAGTAAATGGTAGCAGAATCCAAAAATACACTTGAAAAATAATTAAATGCACTATCGTTAGTGTCATATGGAACCTAGTGATTTAAAAAAGGAATACAAGCAGATATCTAAACAATATACGCTACCAATGGCACATAATTTAGAAAGCACATACGATTGCTATAAACTATTAAACGTAAAACGTTATTCAAAGATAATCTACTAAAAATTTCATTAGAAACACCTATTGTAAACTTGTACGATTTTTTTTGTTTCACAACATTAAATTTACATAACACATACAGGGGGTTGGAGTAATCCTATTAAGTATAATATTATACTTGTGTCAGGACCCCGCTCTTCCTAAACGAATAAATTATATTTAAACTATTGTGAAATTAACCTAAAAACCTGTAGCTATTTAAACAAAAATGTTAACTAACGTGCAATTTCTGAAATAACCAAAAAAGTGAACGAAAAGAGTAACAACATAGAATATTCGGTCTTAGAGTTTTGTACGTATGGGTTTGTAGGTGTGTGTTAATTTTATGAAGTGTTAGTGTGTTTGTGTGGGTTGTGTGAGTACGATCTGTATCAAACGATCCCATTACGTACTCCACATCCTCAAAATCCACTATTATGTTCTTACATTGAACCCTCAAAGCCATATTTCCTAATAACAACAACGAGAATGATTTACTCTCTTCTAACGACCTAAATGGTTGCCAAGAATACAATAATCAACATATCGTATGTAGGGAAATATCAGTCCCAAGAAGATAAGCAATGTGAAATACAACTATTCTTACCAACTACTTCAACTATTCCTAAAAGTTGACAAATACGTAATATTGAGGCCGAAACGGAAATTTGGCAGGAACTAAACAATATTCAGTGGCTATTTATACTAACTAAACCAATTAGTGAAGCGGTATTATGTCAAAACAAAGAAGAAAACCAAGAAGAAACCTTAGAATAAATAGGCATCGTAGAATTAAACTCTTAACTTTTAATAAAACTATATATTTACGGAATTTATCGCGTTTATTTTCTACTATTTACTTCCCGACGTTTCGAGTGCTTTACTGCACCATGCTCACGGGAGGACTGAAGTGTCAGACGTCCCAATGTCATAGTTAATCCAGGCTACCTTCAGATTTAAATTATTTGTTTTGGTCCGATCTACGCAGACGCTAACTCTAACTGTAAAGCTTTCACAGACCAAGCTATTTTAGAATCAAAAATTATGTTATCTGCCACTAAGTTAATTAATAAGATCTCTCACTAGCATTACAGAGGATAATTGTTGTATAAAATTAAGAGACAACAATACTAATGAATTACAACTATTAATATTAAAATTAAAGAACTTAAATATAGAGGAATTAAAGTATGCTCAAAGAAAGTTGCAACAATTTGACGAAATATTGCAAGAGCATCTTAAAAAAACCATTTTACATTAAATATTCAAACTGGATCACACCAATATTATTTATAACAGTAGGAATAGTAACCATAGTATTATTACATAGATTTATTAATTGGTATAATATATATATTGGCATATCTAAAATACTGATAAAAATATGTTGTTTTACAAGGGAACCAAGTGACCCAGAACGTAAATTCAAATCTCTTTGTGGACCATGTGTCCAAATATTTAATTAATACCTACAAAGTGAAAGACCTGGAAATAGAGAAGAATATACTGTAAGTTATATACCAGAATCACAAAATATAGAATTAGTTAACCCTCCTAACTATAATACTACTAACTACTATCCGACCTACAAGTCGAAGAAGCATAAGAAGAAACTCAGAAGATGAGTTCAAAGTTAAACCTATTTTAAAATACGAATCATAAAAACTTTGTTCCCCTTCTAACAAAGTTTTTCTTTTAGGATGATGGTGTTGTACACCTCACAAATAATGGAAAAATACAAAAATTATGTAAATACTTTTATAATTGAGAAATATTGAGTAAATAAACATTAACTATTCCAGAACTTCCTGTAATTGTAATTCAGATTAATAGTAATTCAGTTTAATTCAGTTCTTAATCAGTTCAGTTGGATTCAGTATAATTAATTCCCTATTCTATTTGTACATTTATAAATTCAATAAAAGTGAAGTCAGTGTATTTCATCTTTTATTTACGATGAAACTACAAATAGTCGAAAGCTGAATTCCTCTCAGTCCCTGTGTAAACCAAGGGCTCATACTGCAGAGTAAGAGGAACCTCTCGATCCCTGGATAGACCAAGAGTCCATATCAGAGAAATTAAACTCCTTGAATCCAAATACTTTGAGGTTGGAGCTGCCTCCTCATTAATCATTCGTCTACGTAGACTCACGTAAGCCTGGTTATACCCAACAACCACATCAACGCAGACATAATATCACTAAAAAGATTTCTTATACTTTTTTTCCCAAAACTCATATTAAGAATATCTTCTACGGAGTCAAACACAAATCGGGAAAGTGAAAAAGCTTGAAAGGTGGGTCCCTCATGAATTGAGTGGAGCAAATCGACAAACGCGCGTAGACTGCTGCGTTACATTAGTCACCGGCATAATAATGAAGGGATTTTAAATCGAATCATTACCTGTGATGAAAAGTGGATCTTGTACGATAACAGGAAACGCTAATCGCAATGGCTGAACCCTGGCGAACCAGCCAAATCCTGCGCCAAGCGAAAATTGACTCAAAAAAAGTTACTTGTTGTAATGAGCGTTTGGTGGACTAGTGCCAGTGTTGTTTACTTCAGCTTTCTTAAATGTGGCCAGAGATTACGGCAGATGTGTATTGTCAGCAATTGCAAACAATGATGGAAAAGCTAGCTGCTAAACAACCGAGGCTGCTTAATCGTCGTAGGCCACTGCTGCTTCAGGACAACGTTCCATTCCAATTAAAAGAGCTTCAATTGGAATGTCTAAGACATCCACCGTATTCCCCGTCCTTTTTTTCCCAAAAATCATATTAAAAATATCTTCTACGGAGTCAAACACACTAGTTACGGACCTTCTACCCCAAAAAGGCGCCCTGGTGACCCGCCTTATTTAAGGACCCACGCAAGGGATCCAACAATATATTTCACAACACTTTCACAACACATTAACAACACTTAAATGTAATGTTAATTTTGTTTTACTTACAAATTAATGTAGTCTGTAGCTTGACATCCGTAATGAATAAAGGTTTGGTTCACAACGCTGTGAGCGGGAAAGGTTGTGGGTACTTTTCACCCATTTCGTCGGTTGAGTGTAGTTAAATAAGTGCACAACAATTTTTGTTAGAACTCTGTGGGAGTCTTCTAATTTTTAGAGACGTCTTGGATAGCATTATTATTGTAATATTTGTTTCAGATGAATCGAGGAAGGAATTTTATCATATTAATCGATGATGAGATGACTGATGAAGACCATGGGGAAAGCGAAGGTAATAATTATAAAATTTCATCTACATCAGGAAGTGAGGATGACGATATCTACCAGCCACCAACTAGTCGAGAGCAACCTCGAAAGAGACGCCGAAACGAGAATGAACAGAAGCCGACCATCGGTCCAGTTTCAATTTTAAGGGGACAATAAAAAAAAGGAGTCCCAAACCTGTCGTGCGTCGTCTTTCACAAACTGAACGATCGCTTTATCTATCTGGAGTTATTGGGGAAGCCTGTCACGCTGAAACACCTATTACTACATGGCCTTTACTTTTTTCTGAAGATATTCTCAAAATAATTGTTGTCTGTACTAACGAAGAAATAGATCGCACAAGTGCTAATATACAAAATCTTTTATCACATCATACTGAAACTGATATTATTGAAATCAGAGCTATCAGAGATAATTGGTTTGCCGTCTATTTCGGGATATAGAAAACAAAAGTAAATGTCAACGAACTGCGGGGTGAAGAGTTTTCAGTTACAATATCGAAAGCAACAATGACTGCCAGCAGATTTAAATTTTTAATGAAATTTCTCAGTTTGATGAAAGAAAGACGCGTAAAGAACGTCGAAAACTTGATAAGAGAAATTTAGGATAAATTTACTATAAACTGTGGAAAATATTATAGACCATATCAAATTTGTAGAGTAGACGAAGAAATGGTAGGATTTAAAATTAGATGCATTTTTAATTTTTAATGATTCCAAAACGTCGTATATGATGAAAGCTGGACTGTATCTAGTAAAAACAATTCGAAACTTACGTAATAAACCACTTACAATTTTTTTTTTTTTTGTAAGAGATAGAGAGAATTGAGAATTAGTAAAACCAATTCGTAATTTTAACCGGACAATTGTAATGGATTGGTTTACGTCGATTGGTTAATTTGTAATTTTACCTTATGAATATAATTAAAAAGCAATCGGAACTATTCGTAAAAAAAGGATTTTCCTCGTAGTTTTATAGAAAAAGAACCGCCATCAATAGTCAAATACCGTTTTGCAAATTATCAAACTCTACTTTCATATGTTCCAAAACGAAATAAAATAGTTTTGATACTTGCAAGCAACAATAGTACAACTGAGATTGATCAAGAAACGAAAAAACCAAATTTAGTATTACAGTATAATCAACACAAAGGCGGTACGGATTCTTTCGGTCAGCAAATTACATATATGTATACTGTTGCACGTCGGACAAGAAGATCGCCACTAAAAGTTTTTTATGGAATGTTAAACGCAGTAAATGTTAATTCAACAATTAGCAACTAAGGATTAGCAAGCTGACTGTTTCAAACAAAAAAAAATCCAAACGGCATTTTTTCAACTTCAATGTTAATTTTATCTATTTTAATTTGAATAAATCACTTCAATTATTTATCTGTCTTACGCAGAATTGTTCGAAATTTAATCTTATAAAAAATCTCTCTAGCTTCCTTAGAGGTCGAGATATTTAAATTTATATAGTACTGAGTAATTTTCACCCACATTGTCTGGAGAGGAATACTGCTCCGATGTGTCTGTCAGGGGTTAAACTAAATTGATATTGTGATAAATATAAACCTGTCATAAATAAATCAGTTTTAAGTAATAAATCAAGGCTTTTCTTTGCAATGGATCAAGAGAAGGACAGTACTACTGAACCCTTGTCAAATGGGGACAGTAGTACTTTTCCCACAAAAAAAAATAACCCTCGATCTTTAGGTTCGACATGGATCATATCACAACAAGGAATATGTTTTAGCACCAAAAGGCGAACACAAGTAAAGTTAATATGCCGGTTTGGCTTTCAGAAAAATGAACTACATTTACGCTACAAGTGTTGAAACCTCAATTATACATTTTAAAACATTTAGTATTTATTGATAAGATTTTCATACATGGTCATGACGTACTCGTATTTCGCCTGCCGTACCGTTCAGATCTGAATACTATAGAAATAGCATGGGCAGCTGTATACAAGGTTATATTAGTAGCAAAAACGTACGATGGAATGTGACCCGTGTTATTAGTCAGTGAACGAAAATGTAAATGCAATGGGACCATGTGACTGGAAAAAGTCAAAGACAAAGTCAAGACAATCGAAGAAGCTTGAGACAAAAGCGACCAAGTCATCGATGAAACGACGGAATTTATAATACGAATTGAAGATTCTGTCAGGCAGTGATTCTGTATTGGATTCCTCAACTGACATACAAGATAAAGTCACAACTCCTGGTTCAAGTTCTGGTGCCATACCGCTTGAAAATTATGTAGAAGGTGTAGTCATACAAATGAGTGACAGTGATGAGATTGGTACATAACCTTCTAAAGAAATTAAACAATATAATTTTTTTATAGAAGAAGGGGTAAAGTAGCAAGCAAGGAGTAGACTCTTTTCTTGAAGGTCCCTAAGTCGTAACAGTCCGGAAATACCGCTGGCGGCACCTGATTCCACAAGGTGGTCGTGCGAGGTAAAAAACTCCGCGAGAAGCGCACAATGGTGGAATGCCAACCATCAAGGTGGTGTTGATGGAATTTACTATACCGCAATGGACGATAGCGAGATTCATTGGCTGGAATTAATCCGAACAATTCCTTGGAGATGCAACGTCTCATCGCAGGGCCAGTGCGTCAAGCCGGTAACCAAACAGATCGGGTGGTCTGATCTGGGGAGGACAATTACTCCGGGTCTGGGAGAGTATGAACAGTTTATATCTGTAAAACTCACTCACGGTACTGAAAAAAATACTAGTGCAGGACATCGCTTTTTTAATTTTCCAGCATAAAAGGTGTTTTATGTCCGTCTCCAGAAAGCTAGCTATTTCTATGTCTAATTTCATCAAGATCGGTGTAGCAGTTGATCCTTGAAAAGGGAACAAACAGACAGAAGGACACACAGAGTTACTTTCGCATTTATATATTGGTGCGAATATTTAGCTCGTCCATCTTTCATACTGTGGTAAGCTCTAATTAAGATCACCTTTAGTTGTAATCCTAGAACAGAAGTTTTGAAATTGAATTGTATCATAATTTATAAATATAACTTAGCTAACCTAAATAAATAAAATAGAAATCTCAAAGCAAACAGCGTATTAGCAAGAATTTTCATTAGTTCCAGTTATTATTAATGAATAAAGACCAGCAACGGGGCAGTTACTTTTACCTCCAAAACACTATACAAAATCAATAGTCCCCGAAATATTATATAATTAATGAATAAATATACAAAAAGTTGGACTTATAACTGAAATTACCTTAGACATGTAATATGTTTTTAAAAATAAAAAACTGCTTATGTAAACACGTGCATTGAAGGCTTCGCTGCATCCGTTCCCTCGAAATTGGATTTGACGTCACGTTCAACACCGCGCCGTTGCCAGTAGGTCTACGTCGTTCGTGCTCCGGATTAAAACGTATTCATCGAACGTGTTCTTGTATTTTATAATACAAGTTATATTTTGCTGAGTATTTTACAATAACGAATTTTCAAAAATCATACGTCATTTGTGGAGTTACATAAAAATTATCTTTGAATTTCTGGTTCATTTAGAACTTTCGAGGACATGTGAAGTCTGCCAACCCGCATTGGAGCGGCGTGGCGG
>DWIA01000224.1:0-12356 GCA_018248195.1 Archon apollinus
ATGCTTGGGCGTACGGGGCGGGTGGGGCACCAGAGTATCTGCTATCTAAGGAACCAAAAAAAAAAGGAACCTGCATCTTTTTCGGCCACCTTTGAACAGTAAAATGATGGTCGTGTCAATAATTTAAGTAAACAATAATATAATATATAATATACATTGTATTATACATTTGAAATTATTGTTTCGCTACCTGTCTGAAGCTACGAGACTTTAGATTTTACCTACGCATTAAGAATGACGAAGCGTTTTGCTTTTGTTCAGAAATATCTTGGAGATAAAAGAAAAAAAATTAGAGTACAAAATAAAATTATTATAAAATGTATTTATTGTAATGTCTACTTTATTATTAGAAGCGGACGGGGAAATTTTAGGACTTGATTATGATACGGTAATATTATTAAGGGATATTCTTTATTTTATTTATTGAAATCTATATTTATTCTACACTTTCAACTTTTAAAAGAAAGATCTATAACGTTATTTGCAGCGAGTGCCTGCATACTTACACAAAAACATAGTTCGTTTTACATTACAAAGAGCTGTGTAATATTCATTGTACTAAAATACCTGTGATCGGGAAAATGATAATGATCTTACCTTAGAATCTTTCTAAAGGTTATATTAGATGTGGCCTTTTCTTCTTCAACTTCCTCAGTGCATCATCGCAGTATCAAATAATTCCCACCTAAGACGTTACTGCCTAACACCGGTCTGTATTTTTTCTTTTTCTTGTTATTCTTATTTAACAGCCTGTAAAAGTCCACTGCTTGACAAACGCTTCTTGGTAGAACAGTCGGGAGAATTTACCGTAATCGCCTCGCTTAGCAGGCGGATAGGCGTTCGCAGTATCAGACACTTCGCACCTTACACGTTGCTGCCCGTCACCGGTCAGGATAATTTAGTTCTGGCATAACAGAGATGGTAATTCCGCCATCAATCGGAGTTCATGCTATTCTTCTGGCATTTCCCTTAGTCGACTTTTACGGCACCCATGTATAATTGGCACCTGACTGTATAATTTAGGTCTGACAGAATTAAGATGGTTATTTCACCATCAGTCAGCGGGCATGATAAATTCGAGGCATTTCCCTTAATCGGTTTTCACGACACTCACGTTAGTAAATAAGTGTATTATTCTAACGATGCCATCACACGACGAAATAAGGCCATTTATTGTAACTTAAATATAATGCGTGGTCATCTTAGAAGTATTATTCTGTTTTATTTGTTTAGTGACTGGTTTATTTAAGGTGTTTCTTGAAATTACAAATATTCACTACAGAAAATGAAAGCAAAATATTTACAAACAGTTATGCCGGGTGCAAAACAACGCTCTCCCACATTAAAAAAAACGGAAAGGCACACGGATTCAATGTATAAGTCACGAACATACTCTTGTACGGCGAAGCTGGAACGCAAGTAAATAAAATAAATTGCGTCCCATTCAATAACTTACACTAGCGGGGACTACAATATATTGCACTGACTTAAAGTGCAAAGCACTGTAGATTCATTTTAGTGACAATATTACTATGTTAAACATATTTACTTATGTTTCAGTTTTTCGTTTTACTTAATTAACGTCATCATCATCAGCTTGTTAGCAGTCCACTGCTGGAAGAAGCCTTCTCCAAAGAAGGGAGGTTGTGCCGTAATCAGTGTTTGGTAGGCTCCGTAAATACGATCGTAATGTCTGTGTGTCTGTAACGTGACCGGTCTGTGAATTTTTGGTCTGACGTATTCTAAGATGGGTATTCTACCATCTGTCGGTAGGAATCAGGTTTTTCAGTCAACTCTTAGGACACCTACGGGATGTGATGTGGTAGCAGATTTTGCCACCGCCACACGGCAACCCCTTACTAATTAATAGAGTTTACGTATTTTTATTTATAGAGTGAGACACACGAGATCTATACCTGTGTCCTACGGAGTCTGAATAATGATACTTGAAACAGTGTTGTCCTGTATTCAGAAAATTATTCATAACATTTTCGTGACAATAATAATTTCAGTATGCGAGACGCCGTCAGCAATCAAAAATGACAGAATAAGGCGGTCATATTCGGTCATATTTCACGGAAGCGTAAACACGGCAATGAAATTAACTTCACCATTTAATAAAATATCTTACAGATTTTTTTATGTATATATGCAAAACATAAAAAACACTAAGTTTGCAAAGAACATTAAACATAATATTGATTTATGTATTTGTATTCTTTTCGGGAATCCGCATTCAAGAGATGCGCATGGCCTCTGCGCTATCACGACTTAACTATAAACTATCTATAACAAAATGTATTATTTTTAGATGGAAAACTTATTTAAAAAAATGTTTACATAATATAAAAATGATGCTGCTCTCTTAACTGAAAAAGCACTTATTTATGGAAGAATGTGTCGAGACGAGCAAATCACACAACTGATATTAAATGCAACGTTTGTTCTAACAAGTACTAACAAGATTGACATTTATCGAAGAGCGGAAAAAAACAATCATGAAAAGCTACCAAGTATTGAAACTTAGATTACAAATACTCGGAACAACAAGGACCATTTAGCATTGTGAAAAGGGTGTAGAGTATTCCAACATATCTGCGCTGACAAATAGGTAGCCAATTGATTACAAAGGGCGATATATGGTCGTTAGACCGTTCGACCGGTGAGACCGGCGAGATGGTAAATACATATGTATATCTGATACAGTTATTAAGGAGACGATCCAATTTGTTAAGATGTTATTGAAACCAGTATCACTCATCAACAAGTGATAACTTACGGGTAAAATAGACATAACCAAGGACACAACATTGTCCTACTCTAATTATTACACAGTACACGGCTTTAGATTTGATAGAGAAAAGTGTTTTTTGTATATCATTTTCATTCACAAGAGAAAAAGTGAGAATAAAGAGAATAAAGAGGCATGGAAGTAATTAATTATAGCATTAGGTCTAGAACAGTCGGATAATATTTGAGCAGATAAGTAATAACCACCGAAGTAGGAGAAATACGTTTACTAGAATCTAGCTTTGCCGTGTGGTGACGGCGTTAGAATCTGCCACCGCATTTCGTCCCGTGGGTGTCGTAAAATTCGAATAAAGGAAATACCAGAAGAATCGCATGGCCTCCTATTGATGGCCGAATAATATTCTCTATTATGCCAGACCTTAATTATCCTGACTGGTGACGGGCAGCTAATGTACTAAGTGTCTGGTACTGCGAACGCCAATCCGCCAGCCAAGCGTGGTGATTTCTGCAAATCCTCCCAACTTAGGAAAGGTCTTTGACCAGCAGTGGACCTTTATAGGCTGTTGGAGAAGAGAAGAAGAATCTAGTTGTCATTTTCGATATCCAAGTTATTAAGGAACTTCCATATACCAACTAAAGATGAATGACACACTCGATTTCCTGCCAATACTCATCGCTCAATATCATCGTCATACTTTTCGTTCGGAAGTACCGCCTGATAAGCGTTGCGATTACGGCAAATCCTCCCTTAAGAGAGGTCTATGTTCAGCAGTGAACTTTCACACAAATTAACTTGCTTTTACAGGCACTGGAAGAAGAGGAAGATAACATTTTACAGAAGAGTGACAAACGAACAGAAGTTCATTTAAATTTAAGTGGTCACTGTAGTCCACTGATTTATAAATCCACAATTATAGATCAGTGGGCTGTTACAAAGCAATTAACATCCGGTGGGCTATATATGTTCGTCTGTAGCCCTTGTATAAATGTAATAGATTCTTATTAAGAAACTTTTCGAGGGTTAACTGCTGACTTACAGATTTAAAGACCGTATAGCTCTTTATGTTGGGTTTTCTTGTGACGAAAGGTCTTGGCATTTCATCAATATCGTTGGGAATACGTGGTTTGTAGATAACCAACCTACCTTAAGATATGTTCTTCTAGCAACGGGAAAAACGTTTTCTTCCGTAGGTTCCTACACATTCAGTGAAAATGTTGAATATCTAAGTTTGAGAAATCAAAAACTAAGTCTGTGACTTTATTAATATATGTAGCGTCAAATTGGTAAAATTATATAACTAACTAGAAAATTCTCTCCTATAAACTTTCATTGTTCGGTCTGTAATGAAGCAGCTTAGACATCGGGACATTGTTCTAAGCAGAGAAGCCTTTTTGAATGTAAGTTGAGGTACAAATAAAATAATTACTAAATCTAGAAACGTATGTATTTTGTCTTACAGAACGAGGTAACAAACGTCCCAGCAAATAATTATTCATCATCATCAATTCAGCCTATCACTACTCCACTACTGAACATAGGCCTCCCCCACAGATTGCCACAAACACGGTCCTGTACCACCGCATCCATCGACTTCCAGCAAATCCATGCAGGTCTTCGCTCCATCTAATGGGAGGACTTTAAGCTTCTTCATGTGACCTGCAGTGAGGACCACGTCTCGGTTTACTCAACAAATAATTCATTACCTTATATAAACAATACTATAATAACTCATTGACTGCTGATGTTAGATTTTACTCTTGGATGCTCCATAAATGTATATGACATTCTATAAGTTTGACTAAAACAAACACATTTTTCAAAATCTTTACACTTTGGAATGTACGTCATGTTCGTGCAATGAGTCGAGCTTTGTTACTTTAATAGCAACACTTATTATATAAAATGGCAAAAACAATGGGAGAAAGCGAACAAAGCCTTCTTGTCCCTTTCTTTACAATACAATGTTAAAGAACAGTTTGAGACATACACGCTTCTTTACAAATGGAACCAGAGTATACTTGGTAAGGCTTATTGTGTATAATTACCAAATAAAGGTGAAGATGGACTGTTTGAAAAAAAAAGTGTATTATTTCGGACTGACGCAGCATTTAACCCCTTTCATCCATTATAGACGCTTATCCATCAATCCAACAAGCTCTTTAGAAAACATTGTAGTTTTACATTCCTTTTCATAAATAAAAGTTTCTCAACAGCTTTTTCCCATATAAATATTAGTCCCGTTCGGAACTGCGGGGTGCGAATCCGCTAGTCACAGTACACAGACCAATTGCTTACCCTGTCCTGTCGCTCTTTTGTATGTGGTATTACGGACTTTTCATGAAATCTGTCTAGGTAGGTACCACCCCAGGGCCAGTTATTCTGCCGTGAAGCAGTAGTGTGCAAACATTACTATGTCCCTCAGACCAAGATATGGTCACCCACGATCCTAACTCTACACACACAGAATTCCTACACACACCACGACCCGTGACCACCGTAGAGAGCGGCGCGCAACAGCAAACACCGTGTACACAAGATTTACCCATGTTCCAGGGCAGTTCTCACCGCCCACGGTTACCGACACATCAAGTCGATAATCAGAACGGACTCCCGAGCCTCACGAGTCAGTAGAAGACTTACTCAAAAAACATACGCGAGACAGTAATGATGGAAAGCATAGTAGCCCTATATTTTTTTACGTATTTATGTTTGGTAGGCTTTCCTACCAAGTCAAGGCCCCGGGCCCAGTACTCCTGATGAAGCTATAAAAGCCAAGAAGGCTACCAGCAATAACTTCAGCGAAAACATTACTGTGTTTCGGACGAAAGGCACCTGAGAGCCGTGTACTTACCTCCAGGGGAATGTTTAGCATGTTTTTACATTTTCTCTATACAAATCAATAAAATTGAAGTGTCTGTTTCTAATGCCAAAATAACAACTTTTTACTAAACGGTAGTTATAAGAAAAAAGCAATTTTAAATTTTTTGTCTGTCTGTCTGCCTTTCTGCCTGTTCGTTCCGACTAATCTCCGGCTAGACATATTTTGACGGGACTTTCACTGACAGATAGCTGATGTTATAAGGAGTAACGCAGTTTTCGCACTGCAAAAAATTAAACACCGTATTTTTATTTTAAATCATAAAAAACAATCATTTCTACATTTGAATTTACGTCGTGCGAAGCGGGTGGGAAACAGTTAGTCTCATAAAAAAACCCTGGGCAAATACCATTTCTGAAAAAATAATAATATGTTAAAAATACGATTACGAAATTCAATATTATGTTACATAAATCTTCATTTAGGGTTTGAACGTAATCGATCGCTTAGAAGACAATACCGTACCGTAAGCATAAAAAAGAAATGCAAATTCAAAGTAGCTAAATAAGGAAAATTCATTGTGCGAACCGTACCTTAATACGCCTATATCATTATGATGCGTCAAATGTAACAAATTCTTATTACCGTCTCCGCCATACAAATGACCCATAAATTAATAATCCATTGCAGTAACATCATGAATACGCTATAATTTAATGGCGCAAATAAATGTCGCTTATGTATTGAAAATAGACTGTTATTTGTTTATGCTGCATAACAATTTGTATAAAAATATTTTTTATTTATAATCTCTTATTTAATTTACATTCTGAATCGGTAGCCGGAGCCCTTAACATTTCTTAACTTCCGGTATTTATCATTAGGTTGTCCACACTAAACATGTTGTAAGAAAAAAAGCATTTATTTGACACACAAAATACTTTGCTTTAATAGTGTCATAATCTCCCTCGCTATCCATTACTGCCTTTCAATGCTCTGGAAGTTTCTGTACACTTGAACTTTTGATTTTCTTTACTTAGTGTGATTATGAATATTTCTAGTGTATTCATTAATTATTCACCAATTATCGTACGTGTTTCCTAGTAACATCCTCTTTAATTCACCAAAGCAGCCGTAGTCTAACGGCATTAAATCTGGCTGGGATGTGTCCAAAGCCTTATATTTTTTCCTTTCAAAAAATCTGTAGCTATCCCGCTTGTGTGCGGGCGGGCATTATCTTGGAGGAATACAGGATGAGTATATTTTTGTTTGTTCATCCATTCTGGGATTTTTCATTTATTATAGAAACATACAATAAGGCAGTGATTGTTATACTTTCATCAAGAAGCCCGTAAAATGCAATGCTAACGGCGTAATCTAATGTTACCAATAGCATCCTCTTCCTCTCGTGAACATCATACGCCGCAACATGCGGAGCCTCTTCATTTTTCCCAAGCCAGAACCTTCGCTGATTTCGATCTGGAGGTGTATACAGGGACACCCAAGATTTATCGATGGCCAGATTTCTCTTGAGCATAGCAGGCTGTTTGTTATATTCAGATATAAAAGTCGAATAGTCGATCGACCTTTTTGATTTTGTCAATGTCAATGTCAAATGTGAATAAAAGGCTTATCATTATATATTATAATATGTTAAAAATAAAGCCTCTATTTAGTAAGCTATAAAAGTTATTCAAAGGACATAAACAAAAGAAACAATAACATGTATAGTAGAGAAAATCATATAAATTATTCTCGTATTTCTAACGGTATCAACATCAGTGGCGAATATATCAGTCACCTTCGATTTGCCGACGGTATAATTGTTATGGCAGAATCGCTTGAGGACCTTGGCACTATGCTCAACGACCTCAATATTATCTCCCAAAGGGTAGGTCTTAAGATGAACATGGACAAGATGAAGGTCATGTCTAACGTACATGTCACACCTATACCGGTTGTTATTGGGAGCACTAGGCTCGAAGTTGTCGACGAATATGTATAAGTAGGACAGATTGTCCGATTAAGTAAGTCAATCGACAGATCCAACTCGGCTGGGCAGTGTTCGGAAAACTGCGACACATCTTCCCTCATCTTAGTCGCGAGTATACTTCAAAAAAGTGTTCAACCAGTGCGTGTTGCCAGTGATGATTTACGGATCAGAGACGTGGTCCTTCACTGCAGATCGCATGAAGAAGCTCAAAGTTACTCAGCGAGCTATGGAAAGGGCTATGCTCGGTATTTCTCTGCGAGATAGAATCCGAATCGAGGATATCAGCAGAAGAACTAGGGTAACCGACATAGTCCTAAGGGTTAGCAAGCTGAAGTGGCAATATACCAGCCATATAGCTCGTAGAACCGATAACAGCTGGGGAAGAAAGCTTTTGGAGTGGCAATCTCGTATCGGCGAACGCAGTGTAGGATAACCCCCCACTAGATGGAGTGACGACCTGCACAGTTATGCGGGAAGTCGATGGATGCAGGTATGGATGGATGGACAGTAATGAGCCGTTACTGTCTGTTATGAGAATCTGTGGGAGAGGCCTATGTTCAATAGTGGACTACTGATAGGCTGAAACTGACTAGTAATAAAATAGAATATTTTTATTCAATGAAGATTATTCAAATTAATAATCATTGAACGTCAAGTTTTTATTTGCTAGCTTAGATATATGGGGGACCCGTTGTACTTTCGCGTCCTAGAGTTATTCCAAGAAAAATAGTGGTATCCACAAGGCACAACTCTTCCCCATTTACAAGCACATTCACATCTAACTGTTCAACATTCGGTGTTGTGAATTAAATACATTTTGTTTTATTACCCTTTAAAAGCAAATTGTTACATTAAACCAATGTACAACCTTTAAGATAGCATTATTCACCTCGTCATATGATAAAAGTTGATGTTTTACTTTAAAAATCAAAGATGTATCATCAGCAAATAATACTACATCATGGTTATCCCCTACTAGGCAAGGCTACTTTGTAAATTAGACATAGAAATGGGCCGAGAATCGATCCCTGCAGGATACTCCTGTCCCGGAAGAACTCGTTCCATTAACATGTACTTTCTGCATTGCCTGTGAATTCTCCCAGGCATCGAAGATCTTTTTAATAAGTTCAACACCGGCATTAGTTGTAAAACGACCCCTTGTCAAACCAAATTTGTTAAAATGAAACAACTTAAAAATATGGCTAGGTGAGGTGCAACTATATTTATAATAGAATTTACATAATACTTCTATCTCATTTAATATTATTATTTGACTAAGAAATTACGTCAGAATATATTAATCTTAAAGTGAAACGATATTACTCATTAAAAGACTAAAAGCGATTCTCATTTGAGAACGGCGGAAAAGGCGAACGACAGCCGTGTTATTTACGGATCGACTGACGGGAAAAGCAATAAACTGAAAGGAAAGGGATCTGGAAAAATACTCTTCTTTCTAAAAAGAAACCGTTCCTTTCTAAGATAAAAAAATCCTGATTAATATAATACGCAATTTTTTGTATCATATTATTTTTAAATATTATTGTGTCATATTAATTTTTACAGTAATGAATTCTGAAATTCGAAAATATAACTGGGTGGACTGCACCGTGTAGAAACGCGAAATGGTAGAAACCATTAAGCTATTGTAAAAATTTAGGTAATTATTAAAAATTACCACAATAATTCATAAGAAAAATCTACGCACTGATGAAGTTTTTTAATGCAATATCGTTAGACCTATACCAGATCTTATAACATAATTATCAGTCTTGTACAAAAACATAGTTTTATAAAATTTTAATGTTTTCTACAGTGTCTACAGTGTTCGTCGGTTTCTGTAATTTTTATGTGGCGTACTGTACTTACATGAAAATTTATGAAACTAACATTCGAATTAAATTAATTACCATAATGTCGTATTGCTTATAGCAGACCAGGACTGCTGTACTACGTAAAATAAAATGCAAGTAAATATGCTTCAGAGAATATCTTAATGTATTTTCAAACTTAGAGTTCACTGAGTGCTGTAACTTTGACGTTTCTAACAGTAATTAAGAAGTTTATGCACTTTTATTGCTTTGTAACTCTCCGAGGTACTCGTAGGTTCTAACAGATTTACGTTGTAAGGTACTGAGGTTATAGTAAGCATACATTTTAAAATAAGTGACGGAAAACGATATCTGTGGTACCAGTTGCCGGGTACTGCTGTATATAACAGAAACCTCATCATGTAAAAGACGTTTTTATTTATCAGAGGAGTGTCTACGGGCTCATGAAGATGATTAGTAATGTCGTAGAAATACATACTACAATTATTACCCTTTTAAAATTTGATGAATTGATAGTAAAATACCACGTGTAGTAAGATTTATCTCTGCAGCTATTTTTTAGGTATTACATTTTTCATCTATTACACACGTTTTGACACGTTACAGAAACGTTTTGCTGAGAAATACAGTTGTATTGCACGGTAACTGATTTTACGTTTACAGAATCCTCCATATTATACTGTCACACCCGACCAGATCCTGACTTGTCAACCACTTATTATATTATATTTTGTTGTTTATTGGATTAGTCTTTATTAATTTGATGGTCAGAGTACCTGACTTCTAAATGCTTCTCACATCGGCCACGAGCAGGTTATGTCGAGTGAGTTACCTCGTGTTTGCGTCTACACCTGTGGCTCTATATCTATTACGCAGTTGATGGATTCCGAAGGGGTCGCCGTGATGGAAAATCGGCCAGGGGAACATCATCATCAACATAATTCTATCATAGATTCAGGTCTATGATAGAATTATGATGATGATGGCCCCGAATCAAAAAATAATCAAATCGAAAGAATCAAAATAAAAGTGGGTTATCGTCCAGACGATAACGAAGATTCGAATAGATTACGAAGGATGCGTGTACAGACAGTGTTTGAACGTGTCGTCCACGTTCCTCTGTGATATTTTAACAGTTCGTAGATTTTTTAAAAATAATTATTGACAAGACAAATTAAAAAGATAGTTTCATATCCTTTTGAAAATTATAAATAATACGAGATATTATATGCGATAGATCTTCTAGTTCTCTTCTTAAGCAGCCTATAAAAGGCCACTGGACAACGGCCTCCCCCAAGTTGGGACTATTTATCATAATTGTCACGCATATCAGGTAGATTGGCGAACGTAGTACCAGACACTTCGTACCTTAGACGCTGCTGCCCGTCACCGCTCAGGATAATTAAGCACCTCAGTTATGAAGACCTGGCATAATTGAGGTGGTTATTTCGACATCATTTGGAGGCCATGCGATTTTCGAGACATTTACCTTGTTCGTCTTTTACGACGTCCACAGAATGAAATGGGTTTACAGATTCTCTAGCGCCGCCACAAGACGGCACATGCCATACATGCGTTTAAGTAATTATTAGATATAAAAAATATTCTGCCTAATTACATCGTCATTCTTATGCTTTTGAACTTGACAATATGGAAGGTCCATATTGACACTAAGCACCGTTCGGAGCGACTAAATTTTGAAAGACTATTTATTCGCTCCGCAACTTCAAGTAAAACTGCTTCTGTAATTTGTAAAGTCACGCTTTGAGCGTGCTGGTACTGCACGCAGTGTGAAACCACATCTCGGCCTGTGTATTATAATTTATTAAACTCTATCGAAAATATATTAAATTTGCGGAACGTTGTCCAAAGAAGGTGCCATATACTAAACAAATATTAGGTTTTGGTCATTGCTAACTAAATGTAACTGCTGTATATACCGATCATACATGTACTTTTTTTGGTTTCTTACGTATTTTGTACCTATAATATCCTATTACCTTTGTAACTACTTTGTTGACCTTTGTTTACTTTCATGATAATTATGTTATTAAGTTGGCACTGCAATGTATTTATTTCTTATAGTTTTGTTTCGCGTTTGATAAACTACCAGTTAGTATAGTAACTATTCGGACTCAATGCGCTATAATGACAATCTGAGTGTATTTCAAACTTGGAGTTTACCGTGTGCTGTAGCTTTGAAGTTTCTAACAGTAATTAAGAAGTTCGCGTACATCCATTGATTTGTAACGCTCTGTAGTTCAATGCTGTAATAGATTTACAGTCGAATTTAATTACCAACGGAACGACTTAACTTCAAGCGTAATTTTAATAATAGCATTATTTTATTATTAATGTTTTTAATATCTTTGACATTGAAATATTGAATAAAATGTTAAGATAATTTAAAAAAAAACTGCATGTAATATTACTTAGTGACCTTTACATAAAACTGTGACAGTGACAAGAAACACCCCTTAATACCCTTTACAAGATGCAGAGGTATACAAGCTAGATTGTGACTATGGTATCTCTTACATAGGGCAAACATCTATTAAAACTCGCGTAACAGAACTGCTGATGCTCAGCATCAGCAGTTCTGTGAACTGAGCTGATGGGCTGTGAGCTGAGCTGTGGAGCTAAGCTGATGTGAAACACCGACAGTCTAAGAAGTCTGCAGTCGGAGACCATGTTCAGGATCGCCTCAACCGTTACATCGGATTTGACAGACCACAAATCCTTGCAAAAGAACACCGATTCCTACCTAGAATGATTCGCTTAATAGAGAAGATGGCTGGGTTCTACCACCGGCTTGGGATCCCGTAATTAATAAAATTAAATCCAAAATTAAATTAATTAAAAGCTGAAGGTAGCCTGGATTGACTATGAGATTGGGACGTCTGACACCTCAGTGACCGTGGGTGCTATCAAGAACTCGAAACGTCGGGAAATAAATAGTTA
>DWIA01000225.1:0-12353 GCA_018248195.1 Archon apollinus
TGGGTGACACAACATCTGTTCTGGGCAGACGTTGCATTTACCATCAGGTGAACGTTTTGCTCGTTTCGTCACTTTTTCAATAAAAAAAATATATATGTCACCATTGTTATTGTACATTACTTTGTTTTTGAAAATGACTGAAAAAAGATTGCCCGCTGGGTTTCTTGCTGGTTTCTCTAAAAATGCCTCTATCCTGGGAAGAGGATAAAGGAAGAAGAAAGAGGATAAGATTTACTGATAACCAGTGTAGTTTAAAAAAATTGACGTTCAATAAGTATTATGTAAATAATCTATATTGAATAAAGTTATTCTATTCTGTTTCAGTATATCCTAAAACCAATCTCCAATATTGTTTTAAATTATTTAAATAATTTTATTACGGGCATTATAGCCGTTTTTCTAGCTCTCATTTTTCCCATAGTTGCCATGCTTAGCGGGCGGGTTGTTTAGATGTTCCGGGAGGATGCCGCTGCCCATCTCCTGGTTTTAATTTTGCCTCACACGACACACGTGGAGACGAGTGGTAGTGATGGTAGACAGTAGACCGTGAGTTTTGTTGCAATGAATTGAAGAGGCCTCTGTTTAGCAGTGCACTTGTTATTGGCTGAACTTATAATAATGATGATTATTATTATAATTTTCGCCAGTATCTGCAGCGTGACCATATCACTAAAAGTTTATTATTAGAACAGGTTTGGTATGTATTTGTATGTATATTTCGTAACACTTACCCTATTAAAGCCTGATTCTAGATACGGCAGGACAGCGAAGTCGTCTTTGAGATACGCACTGAAAAAAAGAGACAGTTAAATTAAAACTATTACTCAGGCTTCAGTTATTTTATTATAATATAATATACTATATAAAAATTTGCCTGCTGGATTTCTTGCTGTTTCTCCCCAGGACCGACGCATTTTTTGCGAAGCAGTGTAGTTTAAAAAAATGGCGTTCAATGAATATTATGTATGATGATCCATATTGAATAAAACAATATTTATATAAAAAAAAGAATGATAGTTAGAAAGTAAATTAATTAAAATTCATTTATGTCAAAGAGTTCAATGTGTTCTAACTTCTAAGTATCATCTTTACAATATTTGTATTAGAAACATGAACCTGCTAGCTTAGGTTAAACATACTTTTTGATACAATTATCTGAAACAATAACTGAGGTCCAGAAATGCTATTAATATATGCTTAATGGCATTCTTACGTCTTTTACGTACTATAAAGCAGAAATTGTCCATTTTCAGTCCAGTTTTGAATTAGTATGTACATATATTTGCATAACTAACTAAATATATTTACATACTTCACTAAATGAATAAAGTATGAATAATCGTTGAAACGGGCACTTCTATTTCGTATCGACAACGCAGATGCATTTTTATAATTCATTAACTCCCCAAAATGTGTTGCATATAAATCAAAACTATGTGCATAAATATATTTTTTTAAATTAACGTATTATTTTGCTATAAAAAATATATGAAAATACGAAAAATAAATAAAAGAAGAAGTATTAAGCTTCACTAACTTTTATTTTGAAATTTGTTTTTATGATTTTTGTAAGAGATACCGAAATGTCGCTATAAGGGTTCCTTTATACTATTTTCACGGACTGTAACGGATTAAATAGGCCGTGAAATAGTACAACAGAAAGGCCTTTAGCATTTAAAACCAAAACCAATGGTACACATAAAATCCTTTTTTTTATTGAATCCTATAATAAGAGTTATTCACATACGTACGTATAGTCATCGGCCTGTTAATAGTTCAATACTCGAATTGGGCCTCTCCCAAGTAGAGGGTTTGTGAAATCACCACGCTTGATAGGCAAATTGGCGATCGTAGTACCACATTGGTCGCATCTTGTATACTGCTACTCGTAACCGGTAACGTATATAATTTATCTTTGCTTATATAGTGAGGCTAATATCAGCGATTACATTTTCGAAAGTAATTCGATTCAAAAATTATGAGAAGAAAAAAATTAAACGTTATTTATTAATGCAAAATCTTCACCATTGTTTGATAAAGCTGATTTTATTTATTTGATAGCTTTATAATAACAAATAAAGTTAACACATAACTCAGAGTCATCAAATGAAAAATCCATTTCGTGTTTTAAGGAACAGTTACGAGTCTAGTCAAAAAAGTTAAATAACAATTACTATTCTGTCTGTAGGAAGAAAGTTTCTGGAGTGACAACCCCGTACCGGAACTCAGTGTAGGGCGACCTCCAACTAGATTCATTGACAAACTGCAGGGTTTTGCGGGAAGTCCATGGATGCAGGTGGCTCAGCACCGTGTTTTGTGGCAATCTATGGGGAGGCTTATGTTCAACAGAGGATTAGTAATAGGCTGAAATGATGATAATAATAACGGTTTCGTCTATACTGTATAAGAACTGTACTTAACATTTGTAATGAAAACATAATATCCAGTTCAGCTTTACATATATTAGTGACGTATTTTAACATCAATATCTCAGTTTATTAACTATTAATGCCTGGTTTCATCTCCACGTGTATTAGTTATTATAATCTGTTCTGTATGTATTTTATACACTACATACTAGATTATAGTACTGCATGTTAAGGTCCACACTAATGAATACTCATGTTGGAAATGTCATTACTACTGAACATTTGAAGTAAATACCTCAAAGTAAATAGAAAACTCTTACTATACTATCGCTGTAACATTTTAGTTTCATGAATTTCTATGAAGGTCCTTGTAAATTAATTCAGATCGTTACTATCTCAAGTGCAACTTAAACAATGTAACATCGAACAAGTGTTAACGGCGTGTGTTCAATAAACCGACTACTCTGTAGAGTTACCATTTTGAAGTACCAGTTACCTTTTTGCTTCAAAAGTAAATTTACATAAACTTTTAGATACTCACTCAGTTTCTCTAATGTGTTTTGGCGGCTAGGTTTTCTGGACCAATACAGTGTATATATACTTTCTAAAGGGCATTTTAATTTTCTTATAGGCATGTGAGCTGAGTCAATTACTACTGTGGTTGGGGTGCCAGAGAATCTGCCACCCCATTTCGAGGATTAAAGTGCCGGAAAATCGCATGGCTTCCGATAGATAGCGGAAAAACGATCTAAATTATGCTAGACGTAACTTATCCTGACATGTGACAGGCAGCAGCGTCTAAGGTGCGAAGTATCTGGTACTGCGATCACCAATCCGCCCGCGTACCGCGTACCGTACATGCCCGACAAGCGTGGCAGTTAATCCTAAGTTTCTGTTCCTTACTTCTGTACGTTTCAGTACGTACGTACTGTACGTCAGAAGCGTGTCAGCCAAGTTAATCCTCCCAATGGGACAGTCCAGCAGTGGATAGAAGGTTTTTTAGAAGCCGTTACTACATTTATTACATTAATACTAAAAAATAGAGAGATGACGATGTTTAGTTTAAAAAATCAGTATCAGTATTAACGAATTATATTTTTTTTTATGGAAGAAAGTGACGAGACGAGCTAAACGTTTGCCTGATGGTAAGCGCAACGTCTGCCCGTAACAAATGCTGTGCACCCAGAACATTTCTGTATGACACCACACTGCGCCAGTCGCCTTGAGGCATGAGATCTTAAGTCTCATATGCCCAGTAAATACGATAGCTCACAGTGCCCTTCAAACCGAAACACAGTAATGTTCACACACCACTGCTTAACGGCAGAATAACGGCCTCTGCGGTGGTAATTATCTAGACGGATTCTTGCATAGAAATCCTACCACCAGTGAAAATGGGACGTCGGTGTTACTACATAAACATATTCTCATTGGGACCTTCCCTTTTTTTCAAGTACTTAGATCGAGTACATTTTGATTAATAAATGAAACTGAATGATTAAGTTATATTTATTACAACATCGTTGGGCACCGGCGTTGTTTGACTATTGTAGTCGAGGAGTGGATGAACGCTGTTTCTTACATGGAAGTAACTGTTAAACTCCGGCCGTATGTACGATCCTATGGAGCTGGCCTGTAAAGTTGGTCCATTATTATTTCTTGAATAATATCCCAAATTTATATTAAAACTAAAATAATTACGTAGTAACATACTTGGGCTAATGCCATTAAGATGTCTAATTCAGCGACGTTCTCGCAAAGTTTGTAAAGGCTTGACATAAAGGGACGTAGCTCCTTGAGTAACTCGGAGATTACGCTGCAAATGAAAATATAACCTTGTATATACAAGGTGGATTAAAATGTCCAATAGATCCCGGCAGGCTGGGCTTGGGCCGATGTGTATATGCACAAAAAAGTAACGTGATACCCGTTGGAGATATGACGACTTAAAGAATTTGCTGATAACATAAACTAAATGCAATAGAAATCGTATTTTGATTTGTCTGGTTCGGGGCAGTGACCTTCTGAGTTAGGGTTGTGTAAAGTTTGACATAAAAAATCATTTTCAAGTTTTGTATGGACATTTTTAGTATGAAATTTTGTCATTTAACCATCACCATTGTACTTATCAGATGTATATGTATATGTAAAAGTAGCATGGGTAGGTTGTGGCATGTTATATGAATTACGAAACATTCCGTCTATCTTCTTACCTCCAAAATGATTTAAGAGTACAAAGCGTCGGAGGGGACAAGTCGTTTTCCTTACGAGCCGTTTTGATAACTAATGAATGTTTGTAATTGACGGAAGAGGCAAACAAGTTGGAGAACACTATGTAACGCCATTATGTGAAGTAGCCCAATACCAGCAGTTTCCTATGTGGTGGGTAGGCTTACAGGCATCAGTTACACATCCACAAACATCCAGTACTCGAACAACTATCTGTATGCCATACAAATATTTCTTTCAGGAAACAGACCCACTACCCGTTGCGCGAAAGACAGTCGCTTAGCCCCTGCGAGTCGTTATTAACGTGTTTTATTCTGTTCCTATCAGTATATACGGGGGAGATGGAACAATGATGAAATCATCACCATCATCATCATTTCAGCCTATCTCTAGTCCACTGTTGAACATAGGTCTCCCCCATAGATAACCATAGAAGACGGTCCTGAGCCACCTGCATCCATCGACTTTCCGCAAAACCTTGCAAGTCGTGACTCCATCTTGGCACTCGTAAAGGCAAAACGCAGTGTATGAGGACCCCCCTAGGTCGTCTTACACTGCGTTTTCTTCCCCAGCGGTCCTATGAGCTATATGGCAGGCCCATTGCGACTTCAGCTTGATAATCCTTAGGGCTATGTCGGTTACTATAGTTCTGCTGCGGATGCCCTCGTTTCGGATGCTATCTCGAAGAGAAACACCATGCGAAGCCCTTTCCATAGCTCGCTGAGTAACTTTGAGCTTCCTCATGCGAGCGATGAAATATTTCAGTGTAAACAATAAACCTTTGATAGTACTCGTAAATCATACAACTTTTCTTTGGGATATATGTCTACACGAGAAGCCCAAACGGGAAGGCCGCTAAATCGCACTGGAGTAGCGTAGTGGACTCTTCTCGGCTCCATAAATCAAACAATAGGAGTAGGCCGGGAGGAGGGAATTTTTAAACTATTATTTACTATAGAAATGATTTTATGATGAATCATTTACTCAGCAGACGGTATCGTATATTTATCAGACCCCAGTTAAAATATTTTTAGGTGTCATCTTGGATAAATACGCAGGGGGCATTACAGTCGGTGTGCGTATCGACGAGTTATTATTGTTATTCCCAAAGCCAGGAATAATCAATAACATAATTTGTCACTGCACGGCAAACTTCAAATAAGTGTTGTTTATTGTGACGATACGCGTTTACGCATCTTAATACTTGTTTACGTATTGTTTACGCAGTTCTAGTTTGGCGGACTTCATTTGACTTTGAAGTTATCGCCATTGCAACGCAATAAGAGTTTAATTTACTCCTCCTAGCGATAGCCGCGGCTATAGTACGGTATAGATTAAAGATCATTCAAGTGCGTGTCCAGCCACGGATAGTGTACGGTTCCGTAGTTGCCCGTCACAATATGCGGACTTAGAAGTAGCCGTTTTACACAACTAACGAGTTCATCTAAGTAATTTTCAAAGAAATTTATAAGATAAAAATGGAATAAAGATAATTTGCTAAGATCCGCATGCAAAATATAAAATGGGGAGTGTTACCTAGCTACCTGCCCTCTCATATTTCCGCAAAGTAACGCCTGATTCTTTTAACTAAATTTATACGACTCAAAGTATATTTTATAAGTTGGTCGTAGTCTACAACACTTGATAATGTCTCGTTTTGAGACGAAACACGTGTCGTGTTCTTAACTTCAGTGGTATGTATTGCCTGGTGGTAGTGCTGTAGTGGTCTGGTGGCAGTTCCCGGCGGCGGTACTAGTTTACTTGTACACGCTATTGTGGGAGGGCGTGCGGTGCTCTTCAAAAACTAGGTAATACACACCATTTTATATTTCGCATGCAAAGCTAAATAAACTTTATTCCAATCTAAACTTTATTCCATTTATAATCATGGATTTCCGCAAAGTAACGCCTGATTCTATTAACTAAATTTATACGATTCCAAGTACATTTTATAAGTTGGTCGACTATTACTCGCCTCGTAAAGCCTACTTAGCTGTGATAGTATTCCTTCTTTAAGTCGTTATATATCTAAAAATTACCATTTAGTGGGCAGCAACGATTAAGCTGGCAGATGACACGTGAAATTACCACTTTAAAGCTTTAAAATTTCGCAAACGGATCCCTGATTCGAAATTGTCACCGCTATTCGTGTAGGGGAAGAACCCCGAATTTTTTTCAAGTTATTATTTTACCACTTTGTCGGTGTGATTAATATGTATATTCATGCTTACAGCTTTCTAGTACGATCCTCTCAGCTAAGCCGCGGACGGACGGACATGGTGAAACTATAACGGACTGTTGAATACGGAACGCTAAAAAAAGGATCGATTTGCGGCTGTTTTTATTATGCACTATTTTTCAAGAATCCTTCGTCATTTTAACAACTTCTGCGATCTCTTATTTAACTTTTGTTGTCTTGGTGTTATTTGTTCGCTGTCATAGTACGCACACACTACTAAACAGCTGACGCAATATTGCCTTTGTGTAGCTCAATTCTCCACTGCACATGTTTTTTTTTAATTAATCTCTAATTAAGTCGCTCAGAGTGCATTGGAAAGAGCTATGCTAGGTTTTTGTCTGGCGGATAAGATTCGTAATGAAGAAAGCCACCAGAGAACGTGAGTCACAAAGATAGCCTTGCGAGTTTGCAGACTCAAGTGACAATGGGGTGGTCACATCGGTCTCAGAGGTGACAACCGATGGTGAAAGCGTATTCTTGCGTGTGGTAATGTGGGACGTCCCCTGTTTAGATATATAAAACTTATAATAATTTGACTTTTCGTAAGAAATAGATAATGTTTCTGCATTTTTGACCATCAGGTTAATTTAAGATAATTTAATTTTTTTATGGACCTTTGTATCGCGTATCTACACTCTGTATATACTAACCACTGAGTGACTAATATGGGATTAGAGGTGATAGATTTATAGGTGCAAAATGTGAATAAAGCCACTCTTACATGTAATTGTATACTGTTCGAATAGGCATTTGTTTTGTTAGTGTTACACTTTTAAATAAGCTACCCGTAGTACTAATTCTGCGCAGTCGAAGTCGCGGGCAGAAGCTAGTATTTTATATATTTTGTTCTAAATATCTAGAATAATTTGTACGAAATTGTTACAACTTTTCTTAAAAGTTAATAATACTGATGTCCTTCCGGTCGATTTTCGACATCAGTGACAACATCAGAAAACTATTGAATGCTATCAACTGCTCAAATATTGATGTAGCACAAGTGTACGCGCAAGCATGGAGTCACCTTGTAACAAAATGGAGTTCCCTTTGTAACACTCATGCTATAAGAGGTAGGCTAGGATTCAGGATTGAAGATACGAGAATAATTACATCCAAAATAGAATTCTACAATTTGTATGTTTACGTGTTTTTTGAATAAATATTGACCCCGACTGGCATTCGAACCCAGGACCCTTGCCGTAGTCTGGTACTCTGACCACTAGAGCACATTGTCAAATTGTTAAGGCTAAGCGTTCTATGAATGCAATTAAAACAAGCAATAACATTAATACTTCGATTCTATTAACGGCTGTAAATAAACAAAAATAACATATGTTGCATCAGGGAAGTGCAACGTAATCCACGTAACGACTTTCACTAATCAACGGCCTTTAACCTCAGCACATATTCGAGGTAAAGTAGTACAGACTACACTATGTCAGGTCGGACGTGATCTAGTCTGAGTAATATTTACACAACTGAGATTATACATATAATACATAAACAACTATAAAATTATAAATTTTCTTACAATATTAATTAGAAATTTATTCAGTAGCTTTCTATTATCGATACAATCCAATAGAATCAAAACAATAGTTATGTTCTACTAAAGGTAACCAAATTTAAAGGATAATAAATTATATGTACGAAGTATATCCCTTGCTTAGTTAACAATCATCGCGTATAACTTGTATTAAACTGTCGCATTATTAATGAACTGCGGCAGGTAATTGATAGACATACGTCTTGCCCAGTGGGCGTCAGTTAGCTCAATTTAAAGGATAATAAATTATGTATGTACGAGTATGAAGTACATCTCTCGCTTAATTTACAATCATCGCGTATAAGTTGTATTTAATTGCCGCTCTATTATTGTCAATGAACTGCGGCAGGTTATTGCTGAACATAGATCTCTCCCAACGGGCGCCACTTGGGCCAATTTAAAGGATAAGATATTTTATAAGTACAAAGTATATCTCTTACGTAATTTACATTCACTGCGTGTAAGTTGTATTGAAATGCCGTACTAACAATGAACTGCGGTAGGCAACCGCGGAACATACGTATCTCCCAACGGGCGTCACTTAGTTCAGTTTTCGACTTCACACATCTAGTTGCTGACTGCAGGTGGATCCGCTAGCCTCTCTGTTTAGTTGGGAGGCGTTCCGAAACATTGCAGACTGCAGCAATAGATGTGAACAACCTATTGCCACTTCAGTTTCTATACAGGATACGCCGATGACTTCGGTTGTCCGGCCGATGTATTTGTAATGAATATTATTCACCAGAGACTGCGTTCACGCATTACTCATTTCATTAATCTTTCGAGCGACTTTCGGCTTGCGGAGTAGTTACATTAAGTGTAAGATCGGGCTTCGTATGCGAGTACATGCAGGACGTACTTATCGAAGACTTTCACTTTCAGGCATCACATTGCGGCAAAGAAAAACCTGTCGTAGCTTTCCAAATGCTAATACTGCATGTAGTGACGTGTATAATTTTTAGGCTTGTTTTTGTGGTCAGGTTTAAATCTATGTAGACTTGTTGCCCTGTGGTGGGCATTAGAGATGCTGCCACCACATTGCTTCCCGTGGTCGTCGTAAAAGCTGCCATATGCCAGAAGAATCGCAAGGTCTCCGGTCGATCGCAGAATAACCATCTCTATGCCAGATTTAAATCATACAGATAGGTTACGGGCAGCAGCGTCTAAGGTGCGGAGTGTATGGTTCTTCGACCGCTACTTGGAGAGACCAGCGCCCAGGCGTGGACTTTTACAGGCTGTTGAAAAAGAAGACTTGTTGACTCAATACATTCATTTACTGCTTTTGTTTCAAAGTAAATCAGTAAACATCGTTATTTACTCCTGTCTATCATGCCACTACGGCTCTCGTCTGCAATTTTGCAATTTGTCCTTGCGAGCTCGTAAGCATACGCAGTGTCGGTAATGTCCTTATTTCATAGGTTTTATTGACTCGTTACTCAAGTTGTTTAGTTCAATAGCAATATAAAGCTAAATGGTTAAGACGTGCTCAAAGAATCATGACATCGCACCATACGGAGTATGGGTAAGATATAAAGAAAAGCATATCTTTTCAACGCAGTTATGTTCATATAGTTTGTAACCAGATGGTCTACTTCAAATGCTGCCATGACATTACTAGCATTCTGCTTACTCTGTCAGACGAGTTGATATCATTCAACAATAACAAAAAAAAAACAAAAACATAATTTTTTCAATTACAGGTTTTCTTTGATAGGATTTCAAACTTTTGCCGCTTGTTTAGATACTATGCTGACTCTAAAAAATACAACGCAGAAAATGTTTATTTTATATTGCACAAATTTGTAATTAATGTGCCATGTGGTGGCGATGTAAAAAATCTGCCACCCCATTTCATCTCGCGGGTGCCCTAAGAGTCGATTAAGGGAAATGCCAGGATAGTCTCATGGCTTCCGAAAGGTGGCATAACCATCTCAAAAAAAGTCAGACCTAATAAACAAAGAGCGTTTGACAGTGACTGAGGATTGAGGTAACAGGCGTCTGGCACTACGATCACCAATCCGCGTGCCAGTGTGGTGATTACGGTAAGTCCTCCCTTCTAGGGAGAGGCCTATTTCCGACAGTAGAAAATTAACAGACTAATGAAGAAGAAGACGATGGGCGGCGGTGATCACTTACCATTAGGTGAGCCGCTTGCTCGTTTGCCCCTTTTCTATAATAAAAGAAGTTTCAGTGACGTCTACCCACGTGACGAGCGCGACGTAGGTGCCGAGCGGATCAACTACCGCTAGCCCACTGCTGGTACCCGCAGAGTCCCACGTACCGTTCGCGGCTGCTTGCTGCAGCCACTCCACCACGCTTTAAAATTAAAACACATCATAAGTATTACAGTCTTTTAGTAAATTAATTAACATAACCTTAATAAATCGATTAGGCTTAATACAATATGACTACAATATTTTACAATAAATACTTCACGTTACATTGTTGCGATCGCAGCAGTTTTGTATATTGTTTATGCCATTTAATAGGGAGACATGATCCCTACTATTCGGTGTTTAGTTTAACTATCCATCGCTAGATGGCCATTTCTGAATAACGCTAAGAATTTTGTAGCTTAATATATACTCCACCGTAAGAAAAAAAATTCTGTACTCGCTTAGAATTGCAGTTCATTTGCACCCTTTGGACTTTGGACTTTTGGGCCTTACGAGTCGGATATAAGACTTTTTTGGCATTCAGTCCTGGTCCTTTTTCGGGAATTTACGGCACAGAAACCAGTGGTGGATGGCCACTAAAGTGCCCAAGCGCTACCTACGAGTGGCACTTGGTAAAACACCAGTAAAAAAATCACTAAATTCTTTAGACTTAGAATATTTAAGCCAAAAGTATACCTACGGGGAACCCACGCCCGATTTTCTATTTATATAATTTCGTTTAAAACATTTGTAAAAATTCACTCAATTCTTTGGAGTTGGAATATTTGTCTTTTGTTGATTTAATTTAGTCAGAAGAACTTGTAATTTTAGTTCCAAACACAAATATCAGATTATTTACTTCGAATAATACCTAAGTTGAAAATTTTAAATTGTTAAATTAAAGTAATCATGGAACCATTAGTTCAGTTGCAATTGGAGAACAAAAGGATTATAGAAAAATCTAAAACAAATTTTAAAAATCTCCAAAGGAAAGAATTAGGTATTCTTACATTAAGACACGTTTGGGATCGTTATAAAAACAATGGCAAGATTTCGTAACAACACTCAAACAGATAATACGTATAAGCAGCTACTAAGAACTAATATTCTAAAAATCCATATTTCACTGATGAAGTGTACAATAAATTGGAGGAAATTTACATACTCCACAAAACGGAGCTAAGGGGGTATATTGAGGTTAATAAACCTGTGAGCAGTGAAATTAAACATGCTGTTACTAATGTTAAATTGCCAAAAATTAATGTGCCTACATTTTCGGGTCTATATACAGAGTGTTCGCCGTTCCGAGATTTGGTTTTGTCATTAATCGATAAAAATTAAGCGCTAAATGAGGATCCAGAAACTTCATTATTAGAAAACCCATTTATCATGTGAAGCAGAACAGTTATTACGACATACCCCGGTAACCGCCGCAGCCGATTCTTGTCTAATTGTATGTTGAAGCGACTTTTGAATCAACCAGTAATCGCAAAGGAGTCCTCAGTGTCAATTAAGAATTTGTTAGATACTACATCTGACTGTTTCCATGTTTTGAGCACATTTAACATTGATGTTAGCTCCTGGGATGTAACTGTTATTTTCATTATTAGCTCGAAATCAGATTATGAGTCACGTAAATCGTGGGAATCGCACCTTAGCTTAGGCGATGACCTGCCTACTTTTGACAAATTTAAAGAGTTTTTAGAGTCTAGGTTACGATCCCTTGAGTATCTAGATCATAAGTCTGTAAAGTTAAACGTCACTCGAAATAATGCTAAATCATTCCATGTAGCTTCACAAACATGTATTCTATGTTC
>DWIA01000226.1:0-12350 GCA_018248195.1 Archon apollinus
GTGGGTAGATTTGATTTTTAGAATTGAATGGATCTGTGTTAGGCCGAGTACTTTTCAATCCACCCTCGTATTAAAAAACCCAAAATTTACTAAAAAAAAACATGAAGGTTGGAGAGCGTTTTGTGCATCCTTTTCTCCTGATATCAGTCCTTCCCATGTCTGGAATTGCATAAGACGCTTTAGGACTGCGTTTAAAAGTGCATCCTCTTCTTCTATTCCTTTATCAATAACAGATAACTTTATGGACCTATACGCGCCGCCAACAGTACCACAGCATTATTTCTTTCATAATTACACAACTACATCACCTCTTGATAACTTAGACATGTTAAGTTCTTTATTTTCATTGCCGAAATTGAAATCTGTCCTATAGAATGTAAAAGACTCTGCCCCATGTGAAGATGGTATTCCTTACTCCTTTTTGCTAAACTTAGAGATAAAGCTCTTAATTATTATTTAAATATTATAAATGCCGGCTTGAGGTCTGGAAATGTTCCTCCGTCATGGAAATTACAAGAAATTGTTCCCATACTGAAATCAAATAAACCAGTAAATAAAGCTTTTTCTTAGCGCCCTATTGCGCTTTCCTCAGTCTTGGTTAAAATTGCTGAACAATCTGATTAAAGATTGGAATGGTATGTAGAAAGTAAATGATTGCTATCCGATAGCCAGTTTGGGTTTAGGATATCGAGAAGCACAATCGACAGTATCAGTATATTCACTACTGATATAATGTAAGCTTTCACATATAATAAAACAATAATTGCTGCTTTCCTAGACATTGCTTCCGCTTATGATAATATTGTACGTAATGTTTTACGTATACCAGAAATTTTAGTTAACTTTATGAGTAACATAATGTCACAAAGGACAATCACGTTAAAACTTTATGATTATATAAAAATTTCACGTATGGTTTTAAAGGATTACCACAAGGATCCGTGCTAAGTCCTTTATTGTACAATATTTACACACTCAATTTAGAAGCATCACTAAATAACACTGTCTTACAATACGCCGATGACTTACTTTTATATTCATCCCTTGACAATATTGATGCAGCTAGTGATACGATGAACAACTAACTTAATCTTTTAAAAGGCTGGCTGGACACTAATGGATTAGACTTATCAGTATCTAAAAGTTCCATAGTAGTTTTTCAAGCAAGCGTTCTATCCCAATTGTCAATATTAATTACGACAAAACCTTTACCAGTACACAGCCATGCTGAATTTCTAGGAATCATATTAGATAGTAAGCTTAATGGTCTTCCACATTTCGAATTCGTAATTACAAAATGTGAACGTTTACTAAATATAAAAAGATGTCTCACTGGGGTATGGTGGCAGCTACTCTATTTTATTTATAATATATATAGTATGCACTTATTAGACGTATTCTTGACTATGGTACATTTCTGTTGGAGAACGGTAGTGTAGTAGGACGTAAGAAATTGAATTCTATCTAGTCTAAAGCTCTCAGAATAATAAATGGGGCCGTGAAATCAACGCCTATTAATGCCTTACAAGTGGAATACTGTGAGCCTCCATTACCAATCCAAACCAATTCAGGGATTATGCTATACCGGTGACGGACAGCAGCGTCTAAGATGCCAAGTGTCTGGTACTGCAATCGCCAATCCGCCTACCGAGTGAGGTGATTACGGTAAATCCTACTGATTTAAGGGACGCCTATGCCCAGTAGTGGACTTTTACAGGCTGTTGAAGAAGAAGATTTCGTATAGGAGTACGTGTAGCGGCTTTAACAGCTTCGTCAGAAGAGGCTGGCGAGTAGTTAGGAGTACAACGTCGATGCTGGCGCTGGCTTGGCATTCAGCGTCGGTTTGCCGGCCCGTGACGAAGGACTTCTGGTGACTACCAAGAGGGCGTTCGTAGCGATCCAAGGGCCTTCCTAAAGAGATTTGCAAACTCTGTATTTGCCAAACTCTGTATGGATCGAAATTTATTTCTCGTGTAAGCCGCTACCTCGCGTTCGCCGGCGAACGCGATGTAACCTCGTGGATATCGGGTGCGTGTAAGTTTGCGCGAGTGTGTTTAAGGCATGATGCATGGCCTTGTTACGCATTATTAATATGAAATTACCACTTTCGTTTTATAAAACATTTTTATTTATGGAATAAGTGACGAAACGAGCAAATCGTTCACCTGATGGTAAGTGCAACGTCTGCCCATAACAAATGCTGTGCCTACCAACTTCTGTGTGGCACCGTACTACACTCGTTACCCTGAGACATCAGTTCTTAAGTCTCAAATTCCGAAAAATTACGCTAGCTTTCAGTGCCCTTTAAACCGAAATAGTAATGTTTACACACTACGGTTTCACGGCAGAATAACTGACACCAGGATGGTTTCTACCTAGGCGGATTCCTGCGTAGGATTCCTACCACCAGTATAAGCTATGTAACGATACCTCACATGCGTATCTGCACAAGTTTTGTCTTCATTTCTTCATCCGTCAGTTACATGGACGGCGTGCCACCTCTGTTTATGTTTTTAATAATTTTACCACACAACTTTATAGCAGTTCATAAAAAATAACTTAATAAGTTAATAATAAGTAGTAATAAGGTTTAATTGCGATTCTGTAGTCTCTAAACCAGTCGCTTAATACGTCGTCTGTGGTTTGAAGATAAATGTATACTCTCGATATACTGTTATTGGATGCTAAAATGTTTGTGTCGACGGCGAAACGTACCAACTCGACTTTCTGACTTTTAGGGAATCGCTGGACTTTTAAAGGATAGGCGACAGGACAGAGCCTTTAGGAATTCCAACTCTTAAAGACTTACTGTCCGAGAGCTTACCCTTGACTTTGTAGCGGAAGATGCTGTTCGGTAGGTAGGCTTGTATGATGAGCATAAGCCTATCTAGCACTCCTGCAGCATATAGCTTATATAGTAAGCCATTGTGCCGGACTTTATCGAAGGCTTTTGCCATATTACGTTACAAAATAAACTATAGATGAGGCGTCAATCATAGATGCCTCATCTATAGTTGTGAAAGTGGCTTGCATGTAACTTATACTATGGATATAGAAGACATTACTATCGTTGATGAGGCTTCAATCATTGACGCCTTATCTGTAGTTGTGAAAGTGGCTCGCATGTGACTTATACTATGGATATAGAAGACATTACAATCGTTGACGAGGCGTTAATTATGACGTCTCATGTATAGAT
Organism: Archon apollinus; assembly: GCA_018248195.1. Classification (NCBI taxonomy): domain Eukaryota; kingdom Metazoa; phylum Arthropoda; class Insecta; order Lepidoptera; family Papilionidae; genus Archon; species Archon apollinus. The sequence goes on from DWIA01000226.1 coordinate 3,200, forward strand.
GTGAAAGTGGCTTGCATGTAACCTATGTTATGTATATGCAAAGAAGTGCAATTGTTGTCGAGGCGTCAATCGTGCGAGTCACTACTCACACAAAACAAGATAATAAGAACGGATTTTAATGTTGTGTTTGTTTGAATGAGATTCATGAAAATATAACAACTCGGGCTTCGTAGCTGTAGATTTATGAGGTTATGCGTACAAAGTGAATACTATCTCACTTTAACCTTACGTACACACTCCCACTCTCGAAATATTTACTTTGGCTACTCGATATGGGTACAAGAAACGTAGACGATTTTTTTAAACAGTATTAACTATCTAATTTTCTGACAATTTTCAGGCTTATGTCTTCTTTGATAATTTTCATGACAGAGAATTTCCGGATGACGATTTTCATCGTGGCGAATTTCACGTAGTACTTATGAATATTTCTGCTCTACCAATTTTTTTATTATTGGATGAAGGGAAGAGGCGAACAAAACGTTCACCTGATGGTAAATGCAGCGTCTGTCCGTAACAAATGCTGTGTCACCCAGAACATTTCTATGCGGCATCACAGTGCGTCCATCAAACAGCGAAGTCAGTTCTTAAGTCTCATATGCCCAGTGAATAACTGGCCTGGTACCTACCTAGACTTTCACGATGATGCTTTTCCGACCACATATTAATAAAGATGACAATTTTCTTTGTAACAATTTCCATGATGACAATTTTCCCGTTGACGATTTTGACGTTTTTCTGATGATTTTTCACGATGCCGTTTTTCAGAATTTTGATTTTCGAGACGTCGATTTTCATGATTGGTGATATTTGCGATAACTATTTTCGTAATCGGGCTTACAGAGTCTTTATTTGTTATTTTTATTAAACGTCACATTTCTAGAAGGCAATGGAAAAGTCTTCAATTCTATATTGATTCCGTAACCCATACAGTGCTGATTTTCAGTCTACCCCGTATTCCAACAATATTATCACGCCTTATGGATAAGTAGCTATGAATACATGTATGTGTGCATGAATGTGCCCGTAAGTGAGTGCGTTTGTGTGCGTGAGTATGTATGCCCGTGACCTACATATTTACATACATACATATTTCAATACCTAATATTTTTGGGCTTCATTAAAGCTTGACATCAGGTCGTCAGACTTTATATAAATTCCATGCCGGTAACTGCGTTTCTCTAAAAGAGGCCTATTATGGTCTAAGAACAACATTTCGAAGAAGATACTTTATTAATTTGGACACTAGTCACTAATCATAATAGACTCCACATGACGGATAACTACATGTATTTATTAAGAAAAGTAAAGTAACAGCCTATAAATATCTCACTGCTGAGCACAGGCCTCTACTCATTTTTGAGAGGTATTCGGAACTGGGAAGGGTTCGGCACGCTGCTCCAGTGCGGGTTACCGGACTACATGTGTCCTTGATATTTTTTATTTCTTGGACTTGTAAGTTTCGTCACGATGTTTTCTTTCTCCGCCGAACTCTTGATAAATCAGCACTTACTATTGCAAAACAATTTAAGAGCGGTCGGCACCGGGGATCGAACTCAAGTCACTGGCATACTATGAAATTAAAGGAGCGCTCGGCACCTATGCTACCACGGCTTTACATGGAGAATACTTTAATTCGATCTTAGCTTAGTAGTTCTAAGAGCCTATATGTTCGACTGCTGAACATGCCTCGCCTTGTTTTTGAGAGGTATTCGCAGCCAGTGTCCATAACGCCCGGGATTCTTTTTACACAAGCAGGTTTCCTCACGATGTTTTCCTTCATCGCCTGGTCTAGTATAGCCAGCAAAAGGAATCGAAATCACACGCGTATTATGAAATTAAGGCGCCCGGCCCCTGAGCTACGACGGCTCCTTAATATTAACCCCACGGTCATTATCTGTCTGTCTGTCATATCTTTTCAGAGTTACCGCGACTGCCGTAATCCAGTACCAGACATTTTTTAACAAGCAGACGAGCAAGCGGCTCACTTGATGATAAGTGATCACCGCCGCCCTTGAACATCCGCAACACCAGAGACACACTATGGTGCCGGCCTTTGAGAAAGGAGTAAAGGCAGATTTATATTGGGACAGTGACTGACACTGTTTAAACAATTTTTCGTGCTGGCTTAGCCCTGGTAGACAGCGCCGTCGAGAACAAAATCCCCAAGTAAGTTTTTGGAACATCCGAGCCGATCCGATAGAGAACTATCACCACTTATATTAAACCCACCACCAAATACCCTTATATTACCAACCACCACCAAATACCCTTCACCACTACAACACTACCACTAGGCAATACACACCACTTAACTAAAAAACGCGACACGTGTTTCGCCAGAAAACGAGGCATTCTCAAGCCATATAGACCCTACGACAGATAGCTGCCGAGTGAGCCGAGACCACAGTGATCTCCTGGTGGCGGGGATCTTTCTGGTGGCGGTGATAGTTTGCTTGTGCACGCTATTGTGGGAGCGAGGGCGGTGCTCTTCAAACACTAGGTAATATACACTATTTTTAATTTTTGCATGCGGATCTTAGCAAAGTAATTTTCCTTCTAAATTTGTTAGTTCGATTCCTGCGAATGAATCCTACCACCAGTAACGACCAGGTTTCAAAACCAAAAATATTTTTCTAACGTTTACTTAAGTTGACTTTATGTCCCTACTGGATAAGACACGAGGACAATATTTATCATTAGTTTCATCCTTGAAACCATGCTAAATTTCCATAACCTAAATACGGTTTCAAACTCTTCAATGAAAACTGTTCAAATATCTACGCACAATAATATTACGCACTGTGTATTAGAATTATATTCCAAAATTTAGACACCTGTGTCAATACCATGATTCAATATGAAACATAGTGTAATACTGTGGTGGTAGTTGTTTCAATTTTTATTGTGTCAACGACAACGAATCAAATATTAACAACAAGCTTATATCATTTGATCAGGATGTTACAATACTCGTAACTTTTTTAAAGTATTTTGCGCATATTAGAACTCTGACAACAAGAGACATCCCTACTGCCGCTGGGACATTACTCAAACAAAATGTAAGTTCTTATACGAAGGATTTTAAATTTCATAAGTTACTTGAAAAGAAAAAGTCGTAAAGAATATTCACCATTAACGTACAAATGGACAAACAGATTTTTGTCGATACAACAAGTTATGATTCTACATTTAACAATAATGCTTTGATCATAACTTAAATTAAACACATAAGTTTTCAGCATTTTTACTTCCATGTTAGTATATAAGCTCGGTGTGTCTAAAATGGTTCAGTTTGAATTTTGCCACGCTAATTATAGTACGTTTACAAGATTTTGGCAAGGATCCTAATGCTGTTCTTTTTGGTAGGTTTGCATATTTACATTTTAAACGCAATAGTCTCAGAGCTGCATATTGTGGTTTAGTAATTCATTATTTGTGAAGCTATTTATTTTTATAATGTTTAGATAAGTGACAACCATCAATTGATCATCGATTTGAAGATTAATGGTTGCTGCAAGACTTGTTGTTGTTGTTGTTAAACTTATTAAACTTACTCGTTCTCGTTTATTAGGCAAATAAATATTAAAACTCGAAATATACATAGAAATAACTAAATACCACAAAAGCAAAACCGTCACTTTTCGGATTGGCGCCAAAATTCCCACGACATTAATCATTATTTATGGCAACAGTCGTAAACTTTCTGCCACTGTAAAAAAAAGCAAATTCTTAATAAAATCGTAAATAATTTTTAGTTAAGTAGCAGTCACTTTATAATAAGCAGCAGGTTTGATCAATATTAAAAATTATTTCCCTTTTACTGATGATTTATTGGGATGATAAAAGAAAACGAATAGCACAATTTCAAATAATAAACTATATTAATATAAAAATTAAAACCCAAATTTACACGAAAATAATAAAATGCAATAAAACACAACAGTAACTTCGAATTGGCGTCAAAAGTCCCATTACATTTCTTTAAGGTTTAAAGTCAAGCAGCAAGATTCAATATTTCGTTTGACAGTAAAATGATAGTTAACATTTAACGAAAATTTTCTTGACTAATGGAGATAAAACAAAAATAAAATACTGGCCTTTAGTTGAATTTTTCAATCACTGTACACTTTCACGAGTACTTGCCGCATAATAAACTATTAATATTAAATATCAAAACTTAAAATATATACCTAAATCACAAAATACAATAAAAACACTGCCACCCCTTTTCGAGTTGGCGCCGAAAGCACTAACTATTTATATTTACCTATATTCATATTTATTTCTCTAATGACATCAATGTCAATGTGCAAGTGCTTTATTGGGGTTTATGTAACTCTATGTAATAAATAATCACCATATGAAAACTTGGGACTAAATAGTATCAATAAATTTTATTTCATTCAATGTTTAGGTTTCGCGTGAATATCAGAAATACTTATAGGAACACAATACTCGTTAAAGTCAAGTTACTTTACCGTAGAGCACATGGTAAATCAGCACTTAAAATTGCTATAAACAATATAAGTAGTGTCGCATCGGGAATCGAACGCAGGTCACTCGCACGAGCTACCACTGCTGTAACTATGCTGTTAGTTTCCAAAAAAAAAAAAACATTTGTGCAGTTCACACGCGGTAGAAGTAAAACTGTTAATATAATCAGGCGTTACTTTGCTGAAATCCATTACACTAATGTTGAGAAGGTTAATTTGCTAAGATCCGCATGCAAAATATAAAATTGTGTGTATTACCTAGTTTCTGAAGAGCACCGCCCGGCCTCCCACAGTAGCGTGCACGAGCAAACTAATACCGCCACCAAATGCCTACACTACACTACCAATAGGTAATACACACCACTGAAGTTGAAACCACGACACGTGTTTCGTCTCAAAACGAGACATTCTCAAGTGTACTAGACTCTACGACAGTCAACTTTCTCGTGCACGCGACTGTGGGAGGGCGGGCGGTGCTCTTCAGAAACTAGGTACATAATTCACACCATTATATATTTTGCATGCGGATCTTAGTCAATTAACTTCCTCAACATTATTAGAAGTGAAACCTTCAGAAACGCACACACATGAGCACACACATGTACAACGCTGAGAGACTCGGTCTTCTAATGGGAAACACTGTATACTGTATTATTCTCTCTATATATGTTTGTCTCTATTTCATTCGGCCGTGGTGTCGCTATTTCATTCCAAATGGAGTTTCAAAACAAAACAGTTCTAAAGGAGTTTTCATTTCAAAAATTATCATTAACGTGATGGTCTGCCACGTCTGCCCATTACAGTTGCAGCGACAACCACCATCTTACATGCGAAAACCCTGTAAAGCAAACTGTCACTTAGACCCCAAAACCCACTAGTGTTCCGAAACCCACTAGTGTTCCCACGCCCAGACATAATAACAACTACCGCGGTGCCACTTAACTAGGCGGATTCCTGCCAGAAATAATACCAGACAAAATATGTAGTAAGAGACTGCCTTTTCTTTTATAGGTAACTGTTTAGTCGTTGGTTCACCCGATCTGCCGGATGATGTATCTGACATTGACAAAGGTAAAGTAAATTGATCTATAATTGACATATATAAGTTGTATTAAAACATAATAAATGTTTTGATAGTGGAAACAGTTTTTGGATATGCAATTAGTTTCAAAATTAAAAAAAATTGTCATTCACATAATGGTCTGCCACTTCTGCCCATTACAGGTGCAGCGAAACTCAGTTTTACATACGGAAATTCTGTGTAGCTCACTGTCACTTAGACATTAGGCTCTTAAGTCTCATATGCCCTGTACACCAGCTTCAGTGTCCTTTAGACCGAAACACAGTGGTGTTAACACATCCAGCCATAATAAAACATGTGTGCGGTTCACACGCGTTTTAAATGAAACCTTCAGAAAAATTTTCTCTCGGTTCGGCTCTGCAACATTCCGGCGCACACAAGCACACGTATGAACAATGCTTAGCAGAGAGTGAGGAGGCTACGGAGCACCGCCCAAAGAGAAGACAGAAGAGATAATAGGAAACACCGTATACTGTATTCTATCTCATTATCTCGCAAGCTAAAGCTCTTAGATGTATGTTTGACCCTTCTTAGCGTCGCTTTTTCGTTTCAACGACTTTCATATCACAATGATTCTGAAGGATTTTTCACTTCAACAAGCACCAAGGCGGCACCTAGGTCGGCGGATTCCTGCCCAGGAATCCTACCAGACAAAATGTGCAGCAAGAGACTGCTTAGACGTTAATGAAAATTTATTTTTCTGCTATAGGTATCTGTGAAAACGGCGTGCCATCTGGCGGAAGTGGCCTTCCAACCCCTCCCCCGTTTTAAGGTTTACTCACCGGAAGTACAGCAAATTCATCTATGATTTACTTATATTAGTTACTATATACATATGTTTTTGTATACACATGATTTAGGGTTCCGTACCTCCGACTGAAAAACGGAACCCTTATATATCTGTCTGTCGGTCCGTCTGTCAAAGCCCATTTGCTCTGAATAAACAAGTACGATTAATTGAAAGTTTTATACACATATTTATGTATGTTTGTGAGCCAAACACGGATGTGTATCGTCAATAAATGAATTTCAAATAGAAACTTCACCTAAAATTTTTAAATAAATAATACATAAAACACATAGTTCTTTATTTAAAGATTACAGGAGAACCGAAAAGAAGTCTATGGTTTTAAAACAACACTATAAGTCAATATTTGTGCATACAAACTTACATTAGTAGTAGGAATGTACAGCTTTTTAGTTAGCACACACACATTTGGGCCAGATTTAAATTATATATATATAAATATTTTTGTATTTTGGCGGCGTATTTGTCGATGTTATAATTGCCCCTCCACCTATGGTTTAAATTGGTGCATTAATTACTGTGTAATCTAATCGTTTTCTTAATTAAGATATACCAAGAGATCGACCGAGAAGATAGCTTCGAGGTCGACTTGATATAAATCACATGAAATAACTTCATCGAAATGATTTTGTTACAGAACGCTCCAACTTCAATGGACCGGTTTTAAATTTATTATTAAATAAAAGTATTGATGAATTCTATTGTTTGTCTTTATTTTGCGTATCTCCTACGCGTTAAATTGTTCTTAGCGATTCTAACGTTCTAAACAGTGTGAAACCCCACTTATTGAAAAAGATAAGCATCACCTCCCAGTGGAAATGTCATTAAGGTTACAGAATGTTAAACTTTTAGATAATTTAAAGCAAAAACCATACAATAAACTAAATTTCTTTAAAGCCAAATATAATCGTCTTCGGAAACACTACAAGTAACGTCGTCGTAATCCTTAAGAACAGGTTCATTTTCTTTTATTAGGAAAAGTGCATCAGTGGTGCCGATATCAAAAAAAGGATCTCCTTTTTTGTTATTCAATCATGCTTGCAATACAATTTGTCGTAGAGGTTATTTATGTAGTGGAATAGCACATAAAGAGTTTTTTGATGTTGTGAATAGTTTTTATAACAGTTTTAATCGATATATACAGCCTTTGTTTTTATATACTATACCTAAAACTTTAATTTTGCGACCTGCGAATTGAGTGGGCAACAGCTTGTATTAAAAAATATGACCTTATCTAAGCTTGCAGTGGAAAATAATAGGCCAATCACCATCCTGAATACAATGGCAAAAACGTTTAAATCTTTATCCGCTTCTTGTGTCTCATCTGGGTTAACTACTATCTTCTCAACAACATGGATTTTTGCCAAATAGATCTGTAAGTACAAATCTGAAATGGTACACTGAGTACTTAGCACATGCAGTAGACAAGCGCCTTTTTTATTGGATAAAGTCATGAAACGAGTAAAATGTTCACCTGATGATAAGTGCAACGTCTGCCCATAACAGATTTTGTGTCACCCAGAACATTTCTGTATGACATCACACAGTGCCCGTCAAACTGAGACATTAATTCTTAAGTTCCAAAAAAGTGATTATAGTGCTAACATTAGCTCTCGATGTCCTTCAAAGAGAAACGCAGAAATGTTTACACACTACTGCTTCACGGTAGAATAAGTGGCCCCTGGGGTGGTACCTACCGAGACGGAGTCCTGCATAGGAATCCTGCCACCAGTGGATTAATAATAGACCAATTCATACAGATTTTTGCAAGACGCTTGACTAAGTTAACTATTGATTATTGCTAACTAAATTGGCTTGTTTTGATAGAACAAAAATTAAGGATATCTATTGGCTTTGCTTAAATCTTACCTTACCAGTAAAGAGCACTACGTTAGTGTTCATGGATATTTTCCAGACGAATTTATACTCACATCTGGCGTACCGCAAGGTTCGGACCTAGAACCTGTCCTCTTTCTTGTATTTACTCGTATTGATGATATTTCCAACGTTATATGACATTCACATTATATGTTTATTGTCGACGACTTAAAAATATCCCAGGTTATAAGACAACAATGCAATGCTTTTCTGCTAAAGGAGGACTTAATAGAGTTCAAGATCCTTGCCTAGATGCCTTGCCTATATGTTTTCAAATATTCGAATATGCGGCCGCATTTAATTTAGACGCAAAAAGCACATAGTTATCACATCATACTAGCTGAGCGACACTGAATTAAAAAAAAAACAATGAGATACGTGATCTTGGTGTTATATTTGACTTTGAATTACGTTTTACTCTGCATATTGTGACTAATTCCCTCCGTTTATGAAAATAAATATAATATTCGTGACCACGAATACGGTTGATCTTTCTTTTAGTTATTTCCAAAGGTTATATTTCGTTAGGCCGTTTAATACAAAACACGTAAAATGCGTGATCGTCTTATGTAGGACCTTTATTACGTTGTGTTTGTTAGTAAATCCACCAGAGCAGTCGTAAGTCGAAAGTGCCAGAACACTAACTTACAAGCTAATCCCTCTGCACTTGTAAAGGGTTCACAATATTCATTATAGAAACACCCGATACAAGGGATACGCTCCCCAACATTTTAAAAAAAATGTGTGGAAGGCACACGGATCCTTGCAACACAGACCACCCGCCGTGTGCGGTGAGCGCCGACCCAGCAACGCGCTTCCCCCGAAAAGGGACGTGAAGTTGGGGAACGGACCGTAGTCCACAGCAAAGCTGGCGTACCAGCATAAAGA
>DWIA01000227.1:0-12339 GCA_018248195.1 Archon apollinus
TCATAATTTTATTACTAGTTTAAAGTACTAGTACTAATATAAGCAATTTATCTGATTAACAGGGACCTCGTAATGCAAGATACCTGTTAATGTGCATCAATGTAGCAGATGAAATCCTGTTCTCGCTCAGTCTCACACACTCAGCGTTAGAAAATATTCAGAATATAATTATGTAAGTTTTAAGCTAAAAAAGTAGTTAACTTAATAAAGTAAAAGTAAATATAAACAAATTGTATTTGCTAATCCGCATAAAAATTAAAAGTAGTGTATTACCAAGCACTGCCCGCCCTCCTACAATAGCTTGCACTAGCAAACTAATATCGAGTATTACTGTTGTATGTCGACCTGGCTTAATATTCGACCACGGCGAGAACCACCAAATACTAACGGAAGTTGTCAACTGTACATGAACTGTTATAGTATATTACAGTTTCAACCCAACTAGAAAAGAACCCCAGTAAACGTTGAATTATGAGGTCTATAGTATTAAAATAGACTTTATGCTTGTTCTGAGTAAGACAAAACCTCTAATAAACGCCTATTAAGAGACGATTTCAACTAAAAGTACAATAAGACATAACTTATTCTGATAACTCTTTGTAAGTAAACCTTATGTGCCTTTTTAAGTACAAATATGTAAGTATTATATATAAGCGCATTTTACTAGGCTAATTGCTCTTGATTTTCATCTTTTACTTGTTGATGAAATAGGTCTATTCAGTCTTGAGAGATACAAGAGTAGGCTTCTTATTAGGTTTCTGCTCTTACTAAGGCATTAGTAAAACAACTTTCATAAAACCAATATCTTTTTAGTGTAATTACTCTTGATTAAATCGTTTTAAAGATTACAAGTTTCTATGAGATAGTTGAAGGGTTTATTAGAATATTATGTATTACAATTGTAACATTTTGTAGACAAACAGTCTTACAAAGTGTGTCCATTTCCACAAAAGTCCATTTTCAAAGATTACTGTACAGGTTAAAGAAAAGATGGTCATTGGATATTCTTAAAACACATTTTTAATAGTTGGGGAGTATACGCGTAAACACAGTTGCACTAAATCGTTCTAATCTACTCAATGTAATGCTCATGCGAGAAATCGAAATTAAACTAGAATACAGTCTCAAGACACAGGGACAATCACACGATAACCACACCAGACTCCAAAACGATCAATTGTTTATCTGTTTAAATGTTATCTCCGCAGCTTAATAAGCAAGCACTTTGATCACTAGGCCATGAGATACTAGTAATAGTGATGTAGTGGTGAAAGGCTAAGGCAACTAAGAATGTATTTTATTACGTGATAGTACTTCCCGTGTCTTGTCCCAAACTTGTTCTGGCAAATGCAGCATAGGGCGACCCTTTCCCGATAGAACGACGATTTGTCTATTTTTTGGTTTTGGGATGTCGATGGATGGATTATGGCAATCTATAGGAGAGAACAAAGTTGAACAGTGGACATGTGATGGACTATAATAAAACAGGTATGTCTGCATGTGTGCATGCGTGCATAATAGTTGCGAAATCGTTATTTAATCCAATCTTCAGGTATTTAGACGCACTGATGTTTTTAAATTATATATTTAGATATACAGATTCGTTACCACGACGAGTTTTGAAATAGCGCAAAATTTAATAATTAATTCATTTGTTAACTAATTTAATAATAATTTTCACTTCGTTGGCTGTTTACACAACAGGTTTACGTGTAAGAAGTGAATTTAGAGTTTTTTTCTACTTTGTAGACTGGAAATGACGTGCGGTTCGCTCGTTACAAAGTTGTCATTGTTAATCAACGTCCGCAACAACATAGTAATGTATCTTGTTTTGGATTAATATTTTAGTGTACAAATATTCATGTTAAGTTGTCAAAATATTTTCTTACATCTTGTTTAATGCTAGTAAAACAGTTTAAACAACATCAAAAACTAAACAAAAAATTTTGAAAATAATAGAGTTTTTTAAATGAAATTAAATACAGTATAAAGTCTATATAACGACACTCAAGGGACTGTGTATATATTGACGTTATAGAGAGTTGTCGTTAAATGAAGAGAAGAAAAATCTGTATTAGAAAAAGTTTATTTCAGACTAGTGTTAGTAATGACATAAAAAAAATATTTGAACTCTATTGCGTAACGTCTTTTACTGCCCCAGTAATTTTGTTGTATTTTTTACGTATTCATATATTGCAATATTGAGGCATTGGTGATAAAGAAAGTACTTTTCCAATAATTTTGCTGCTTCCAGAGCGGAGACTTAGTCTTATCTTCTTCATCTCCTTGTTCTTGATCCTCAGTTTTTCTCACGAATCCAAAATCTTTATCTGTAAATGAAGACGTTGTAAGAAGGCAGTCGTCTACTTCGATGTAGGTTTGAAGATTTTCTGTAAATTTTCCTGCCATGTTGAACTGTTGAATCCAGTTAATGGAAAGTCGTCGTCGCTATCAAACTCCGGTTCCGTTTCCACCTCATCACTCAAAGAATTTGTACAAAGTCCAGCATGTCGAAAGTCGTCGGTAGAGCGACTAAATCCTAAACGCCTGCCAACATCACTAGTCTTCTCTCCCGCTTTTATTCCACGTATCAGTGAAACATTTTCGTCAATACATTAAATACATATATGATTTTCACTTACTTGCCTTGTCTACAGCTTGAAACTTTGTGAGCAAATAAGAATATGATAACGTACAGATAATCCATGACTCCTACTAACAACAGTCTCAAGTGCAAGCAATCCCAATTTGTAAACACAAGAACGGATTTCTTAGAAAGTTCGGTATGTATGATGCCGACAGTTTATTACAGGCTAGGATAATACGAGTAAAGCGACAAAAAGTACACAGCTGCGCAGTTTTTTATTATTTAATTGTTGTCTTTATTGAGAGTGGGTGTAATGGTATATAGAGTGTATCATTGTATAGAATACAAGCTAAACTAATCAAAGCCGAGTGATTTCGACGCTTTAGTGAGTAAGTCGTTCAATCGAGTTACGTTACACTGAATTTACATTGTAACTGATATTACTATGGTCCGTGTTTTATTATTTTTCTTTTTTTGTATATCGATCTCAGAAAATTAACTTTGTTTGCTTTACTTCACAGAAACAGCTTTCCCTAAAGTGACTCCTGATTTTATTAGCTGTGCCTCTTTCAATTTGTTTGTAAATTGTTTTAGTCCGTATATACGTAAATTATAGATGACGCCGCCGAAGGACCCAAAAAAAACGAATATTACTTATAATTACTTACCTAATTACCTATTATTACTTACTAATAAATTTAATGAAAATAAACTACTACAACATTTTATAAGTAAAGGAACTAATACTAAGTAAGTCTACACTTGTTCGATGCTAGAAACGAAGTGAAGTAGCATAGTCGATTTTCCGGTGAGCTGCAGTGTCGGCTGACACTGCATACGTCATCCAAGTCCACGGTGCAAACGATGTTGCAATGTTGTGTGGAAATATAAGGTTGCCGCGTGGTTTGCGATTTCGTAAGGGGGCGATTTCGTAATCCATATAACACGTATGTATATACAAATCAGACTTATTAACGTATTTAAAATAAATAAAGAATAATTATTTTTGTTTAATAATTTCGCACAAGTGCTAACAGCAGTAGTTTCAGCTCGATTGAATGAACGTTGAGCAAACGCATTGAAGACGAACAATTATGTAATAAAGTACAATAGTTATATTAAATCAGAAATATTTGCGGACAAACACTCACCAAAATTTCGCTTATTTTGTCAAATTTGTTATCGTATTTATAGTATAGGGTACGTCCCTATACCGGGACAAACAAAAACATTATTTTTCGCGAACAAGTTGTTCCATAAACCTGATGAAAAAGGTTGAAATTATTGTTGATCTAGGTTGATTGGCAGCACTGTACCAGAATCTACTTAGGCCTATTTTAAATAGGCAAAGGATACTTATTCGTTGACAACACTAACAGAGGACCGATTGCATACCTTTCCACGAGCGTCACACGCAGTTTGGGAAGAAGAACATAGCGGAATTTGTATTAAAAACGAAGTCTTCCGTCAGAACTTTGAGATCAGCTTTCTATTTTTGCAAAAACGGATCGGTATTTTTAAGCTTGTAGCTCGAGTTATATGTTTGGATTATAATAAAACTTATTTTGATTTAATTATCCTTATATCGGCTGTAGTTCCAGGATTAACTGGTAGAGAATTCCACAAGACATTAAGTCAACCCATTGTAACCTGATAGATAGTAGATGTCTTAATTAAGTTAATTTATTATAAAAATATAAAAAATCTGTTTTCTTTTTGTACATAAAATATTATTAAAATGCTGTATAATATTACAGACAGATTAACATTTTTGTAACAGAAATACAAGTCAGTTGTCACTCAGCTGTATAAAACAGTCATTCACTGCAAATAGCGACCTAATTTTAACTTTCATTTATGTCACTCACATTCTGCTGTCTCTTGGCGACCATGTAATTTACATTGTTGTACCATCATTTGGGATTTGTGTTAGCTTTAATTCCAGTATACATATTAATCACGCTGACAAAGTAGTAAAATAAAATGTTAAAAAATTTCTTTTTTTAGGGTCACCTCCCCCCTATAGGTAAAGTGAGGACGATGGTTTTTCTTGTCTATCTCATTGTTTGGAGTGTCGTCGGATAGGACTTTCAAAAATATTTACAGTTAAATATTATATATAAATATTTACAAGTTAAAGTGTAATAGTCGACCAATTTATAAAATGTACTTGGAGTCGTATAAATTTCATTGACAATATTTTATTCACTTAGATGAAGATGTTAGTTGTGTAAAACAGCTACTTCAATTCCGCATATTTTGATGGGGAATTACGGAACCCTACACTCTGTGTACGACACGGACTTGACCGGATATTTAGGAAGTACTCATGATACTCATGTACTCATAGTACTCGTGATCTATTATGAAAACGATATTATAGAAACAACAATAAATAATAATAATATATTTTTTTAATGTTATGTTATACTGTTTTAAAGAAATAAACTTTTTATTATTATTTATTATTAAAAGTGAAAGATTTAAAAAAGGAGACAGAGAAGTTTACAGATAGAGTCATACAGATGAGCTTAATGAAACTAATTTTATGGATTTTATCGCGTTTAATTTTTAAACTATACTAACCCGACATTTCGCTGTACCCGTACAATTAGTTTTATTAAGTGAGTAAAATTCGCGAAAATTTAAGAAACCGTTATGTCATACAGATGAGGTTTTAGAATAAAGTGTCAGAAATTAATGTACATTGATAGAACAGGTTTGATGCTTGATAAAAATACTGACGGGTGTCATTCGGACACAGGGCATCGGCACTAACTCTACTACTACTACTCTTTAGATGTTCTGTCACACAATAATCTGGAGTCATGTTGTAGTAGACTGTAAATAAGCTTGTTTATCGCTCTTAATAAATTCCAACGTTAAAATAAAGCGTTTAATCAGTCTAATATACGTATGTGCCTTTTAATACAGTTTTATTTGAGGTAAGTAAATATTATTTAAACGCTTTGTTTCCTAAGATCCATAAATGAATATAATTTACTAATGTATATATGAATACTAATGAATAGGCACAACCGCAGAACCAGTTATTCTGCCGTGAAGCAGTAGTGTATAAACATTACTGTGTTCCGGTTTGAAGGGCGCTGATACCTAGAGTAATTACTGAGCAAACTCAAGAACTGATGTCTCAGGGTGACTGACGTAGTCTGGTTCCACACAAAAATGTTCTGAGTGACACAGTATTTGCTTAAAGCAGACGTAGCAAAAAGTCATATTACTACAGAAGAAATTCCACGATGACATCGAATACTAATTAAAGAATCTGCCACCCCTTTCAAACTTTCTAAGGCGTCGATGTCTAATGTAATCTCACCATCATCCATCACAGTTAGCTACCACGGGAAAAATCGTGGAAAAATGTAAAGGGCAAACGAATATTTTAATAATGTAACTTAATTCTGAAGTGGACAACCTGTAATCATTTTACATTTTTTTTTTGTAATGATAAACCGCTAAAAATTTAACAGTTCCCAAAAATAAGAACCACTTAAGGATTGTTTATACGGAGCTCCGAAATGAAATGTATTTTACAGGTAAATTGAAAAAGTCAAACACATGAAAACAATTCGCTGGATAGCCTCGGGCACCGGCGTGTTGGGTAATCAGTGTGTCACTTTTTGTCTCTTTTTTTTCTAAGGTTTTGTTACAAGGTTTCGTAGATATTAGAGAGCATTAAATTTTTAATCCCGAAATACGAGTATACTTTATGATTCTTTAATGTTTTTGATTTAAATACTGTCTTTTGCTGTGGAATACGCAAGAGTAGATACTGACAAGATATCTTTATGGAAGCACATTTGCAAATGACGAGGAGATCAAGTATTTCACCTAATGGTAAGTGATAAAATAATCGTGACTTGGTAATTGCATATCAGAAATGCATCGCTGCCTAGATATTTCTCTATCGATAACTGATACGTTCATAAATAATGTTATTATATTTTTGCTGTGCAATTTTCAGGTCACGATATTTTTTTTATAAATAAAGATGTTTAATAACGATGATCACTAAATATTGGTTATAAGGAAATAATAAAAAAATATTGCATTGGCTATTCAATGATAAGAAAATTACAGACTAGTAGTAGAGACATCTTCATGGGATCTCACAACTTATTGTGGTGTAGAGGTTGCGTTGAGAGGCTTGGTATTTATTTTTTACATTTTTAAGTTTTTGATGGCATATATTTTTTGCCGCCGCACTCTGCTTTGTGCTTGAAACATGAAACATAAACGAGCGTTCGTAAAACTTGGGTTGCCAGACCTCGGGATAAAGCGAGACATGGGTTATATGCCAAATAAATAACAGCTGCTACATGAGAACATCGCACTATTTATTTAGCTAATTGCTATTAGGACAGTCGCATTAATAACGCTAAATACTAAATGTAGTGAATGTAAAAACGATAGACTTACTACTGATACGCCTTGATTTTACTGCAGTTTCAATTATGTAAGGTGCATAAATATGTAAGGTACATATTCTATTAAAAACTTGTTTTGATCGTCTAATAATTCGGCCAAATAATATAGAGCCTGGGACTAAACTCACTATTCCCGCCGGCCCTAAATTTTTTTTTTTTGATTTAGAATCTTGCACATTTAACCAAGGAAGCGGATAAATTCTTATAAAATCCGCTACAGTTCTCTATAATTAATTATAAATAAACATTAGTTCGCAATCTATAATTATATATTAATATAGGGAGTCGCGTCTGTTTGTGGAAAAAAATATACAGTGTAGTCTTTATCAGTATTTATTCTAAATCTTAAGTAGACATGAAATATAAATCATCTACGTGGCCGTCGTCAGCGTTTTATTATTATATTATAGAGAGCGCTACCTCTAAGGGGTGTGCCACAGGGTTACGTGTTATCTCCTCTCTTCTGTAATTATTAACACTATTACTCCTCGTATTTCTTCTCTATGCTATTTATATGGATATCGTCTCAAGATTTACTCGCACACGTCTCTTCAGAAATTATATTAATGACACAATTACAAACCTTGCTTCGATACATAAACATGAACATGGAATTTAATGGAAGAACCTTGGAGCAGGTGTTGGAGCAGAATTAATTGGAATATTTTACTTATTTCCATTAATGGCTTTGAAACTTAAGCGTCTTCAAAATTTCACTACAAGGTTCATATTTGGCCTTCGCAAATATTATAATGCTTCTAATAAGCTCAAGTGGTTTCCAATTAGGCTTCTTCGGAATACTCACATTTTATCTCTGCCGCAGTTTGTACTGTTATCTAACTATCCGAAAACACAGATCTATCGCAAAGATTAATTTGAAATTTTGGGCGGAGACCAATATAGGGTATTGATGGGGTATGGTATATTTATATTATTATAACCTTATTTATTCCCAAATGTCCGCTCAAAACTCGAATTATTTCACTCCTTCGATTTTTGGAATTTGCTACTATATCAGAATGTCATGTTAAGTATTGAGTCATTCAAAAACAAACTAAATATGATTATTAAAATCTGTTTTCTGGTATATTTTGTATGGTTTGTAAAGTAATTTTCTTTGATATACATTAGTACACGTGTATATTTATTAAAGTTTTTTGCTTAATTCTATTAATATCCATATTGGCTTTATGTATATTACTTTCATTTATTGTACAAATTATTGTACAAATATAGCCTATTGTACAAATATAGTTATCATATAAATACATTTTTGTTTAATGTGTGAAAAAAGAGTATAAACAGTTAAATATACCTTATTTATAGTATATAATAAAAACATTGGAGTACTTTATAGATTCAAAGTTTGATCAGTTTTTGGAGGCACCGATAATAGTTAGAATAAAGAGGAAAATGTTGATAATGTCCAAGTAGAGGTTGAGTGCTGCAAAAATATATTCTTCTGGGGAAATGCTGTACTTGTGCTTGCCGCCCATCATCAGCTGTGTGTCGTACACGAGGTACAAGGAGAATAAAAGTGCACCGGCTGCCGCGTACACGAGCGTCACTATGTTGTTCCGCGGTATGAAGATCGCGATCAGTCCTGTAAATTTAAATACCAACAGTATAAGTTATATATTTTTTATACTCTTCTTCTTCTTCAACGAAAAAGCCTGTAAAAGTCCACTGCTGGACATAAGCCTCTCCCAAGTTGGGAGAATTTGCCGAAATTGCCACGCCTGGCAGGCGGATTGGCGATCGTAGTACCAGACACTTCGCACCCTACACTCTGCTGCGCGTCACCGGTCAGGATAATTTAGGTCTGGCATAATAGAGATGTTAATTCCGCTATCGATCAGATGATCCCATGAAGTTCTTCTGCCATTTCCCTTACTCGACTTTTACGATACCCACGGAAAGAAATGGTGTGGAAACTCTAACGTCGCCACCACATGGCAATTAGACTTTTATACACTAATAATAGTAATGTTATATAATTGTTGTACACGATGAATTTGTATTCATACTCTAGTGAAACTATAACAGACTAGCGTTAAAGTTGTAAACAGCATTTTTAGTTAACAATTGTATCATAAGATACAAAAATGCTATAGGTTTTTTAATCAAATAAAAAAACCGGAGAGGAATCATAAACTCTTATTATGGACGGTTAACAATTCGTATCTAATTATTACAAAAAACATCTTCTGTTAAAACTGAAAAGTTATACTTATTTAATAATTTTTAGAAGCCTCATGAGCTAGACAAACCGACCGTCGTCGTACAGTATTTACCGTAATAGCCATGCTTGGTGATCGGTTTGATGGTCACAACACTTTAGACGCTGTTACACATCGTTCATGTTGACCATCACTAATCCAGATATTGTCGGTCTCACATATTTGGAATTGCTTTTCCGCTACCGGCCTTGAGACTTTTCTCGCATTACTCTTACAACGCCCCATCGACATGGTTTCAGCCTATGCTGCGGATCCATCGTAATATAATGTATATTTACCAAAGATAAGCAGGACCATTGTGGCAGCCACAAGCGCTCCACCCATCACAGTGAAGTCCCACTTAGTCTGGAAGGCGAAGAGAGTGAGCCCCAAGCAAACTCCCGCAGTTATACCGACAGCCATCATTACCTTAAAATAACACCGAGTATTAAAGAAGTTTTCTTGTTACAAAATATTTTTACCCCAGTAACATGTATCAAAGTTTTCAATACTCAAGGGCTCTATACCATAGATAGCGTTGTGTGGAATATTATCGAAAAAAAAACGGATTCGGTTGGTCCCAGAGCTAGTATCTATAACTTGTTTAAAATTCATTGTAATAGCTTTAGCAGTTCTCAAGTTAAATCCGTTTGTGTAGAGACAGAAAGAAAGATGCATGAGATTATGTGAGAACGTGGCTATAAGATCCGCAGCGTGCCCTGTTATGTATCATTATATCATGCGTTTCGAGGTCGGTATTGCGGATCCATCAAGGTATGTTCATTTTTATTTTCCAAATACAGTTTATTTGAAATAGATAAACGTCATAAATAACACAGAAGGCCAATTTAAGCCTGTATAGGCTAACAATATACTGACATAAAAGCGCAAGGAATATGATTATAAACGTAGCTACAATACAATATACAAAATGAAGTTTAAAATTTAGAGGAAATTAAAGGAAGAAAAAATCGATTGTAAGGAAAACCGAATTGAAATAGATATGTACAATGGAATATATTTTTCTCTTATTTATTTGCATGTTCCTTTAAGTGCAATAAAGTTTCAGCTTTTCAGTTTCAGTTTTATAAACGTCCCACTGCTGAGCACAGGCCTCCTCTCATTTCTGAGAGAGTTTAGAAGCTGGGAAGAATCCGCCACGCTGCTCCAGTGTGGGTTGGCGGACTTTACATGTCGTTGAAATATTTTTTTAATTCTTAGACATGCAGGTTTCCTCACGATGTTTTCCTTCACCGCCGAGCACGTGGTAAATCAGCACTCAACACTGAAAATAAACAATTTTAGTGTTGGCGGCGCCGGGAATCGAACCCAGGTCACTCGCATACTATGAAATTTAAAGCGACCGCCTAGCCCCTGAGCTACCACGGCTCTGTGCAATAAAGAGTTCATAAAAAATACAGGAGTGTTTTGATATCATGAAAGCGGAAGGTGAAGTTTTTAAAATTATTGTGTAGATCGCTTATCTTACACTATCTCACCTCTGAAACGTTATAGACGCTTGTAGCTATTCCAAGTAGGAAACTCTGTGCCAGAGTGAAAAGGAAGAGGAATATGAAGTTTGTAGGCGCGGTCCGTCGCACATTCGGGCAGCAGGCCATCGCGATGATACACACAAGTAGCACCACTAGAGCTATCCAGCTGCGGGGATAATTTTTTTTAATATAGTAATTTGTATTTGGAATTACAGATAATGTTGGCCGATTTCGATATGGCGACGTCTTGAGAAACGAACCTATATAAAAATAAAATGTTTTCGCAGAACATAACATCGTTTGTGATGTGCTCTGTTTGTACAATATCTTCTTTCTTTAGATCGTCTTCTTGATCGGATCTTTCCTCTGATAGGTTACGTTAAGAGAAAGTGAATGGATTGAGTGTTCGCGTTATTTTTTTATTCGTCCGGGGAGAACAGCAACATGTTGAGCGGATGTACCATGGGCACAGCGTTGCCAAATTTTTTCGGGCGTAGCGTAATAGTGGGATGTTTACGTCGAAAACGGGCATAATGAAAAACTCGTCAAATGCGTGTCGGCCCACGCGCCGTGTAGGGTCACCTAGCTGCCCATCATAATATAAGGACTAAGAGGAAACAGTTTTATAGAACTAACAATCATCTAAGCAATTTTCAAACAAATTTATACGACTCCAAGTACATTTAAAGTTGGTCGACTATTACTCGTTAACTTAAGAAGCTGTGATAGTTGTCCTTTTAATTACGTTATATATATACTACAGCAGTATATATCGTTCAGTAATCCCCGAAAAGCGGGAGCGAGGCAGTACCGCGCGGGACATTTAATTTTGGGATAAAAATCGAAACATCCCTCTTAAATCGGGACGTCCTGCAATGCTGCATGGATACCAATCAGTAACACATATGTAGCAATAACCAGCTATTGGAGAATAACCCGACGATAAAGGCTTCACCGCGTGACCATGCGATAAGTAACATGCCCTCCGGCTGAGGACCTGCGGTCGGTAGTTTTCTGTCCTGTTCTCGGCCAGACATTCGGAACCATAAATGGGGGTTGATGTGTCGTCTGGTAGTTGAGGTTACAACGCACCAGTATCCATGTGTCCCTAAAAGCGGTGGAGAGCTCAGCTCCATTCCGCCACTGAGAAGGGGCCTTTAAATGCTGCAGCCGTCGGAACTTCAGTAGCGTGTGAAAGCGCTTCTAAAGTGTTCGTATATCAGGACAGTTATTACGACGAGAGGAGCACCGAGGGGTTTCTGCCAGTGAGGACTTCGATAAAACCTCTTCAGTGCCCCCGAGGCTAATAGGTATTTTTTTATGTTAGAAAGTGACGAGCAAATTGTTCACCTGATGGTAAGTGCAACGTCTGCCCATAGCAAATCTGCGTGGCTCTATACTGCGCTCGTCACTCATATGCCTAGTAATTACACTAGCTCTCAGTACCCTTGAAACGGAAACACAGCAAGGTTTATACAAGGAATTTTCTGCCACGCACTACCACTTTATGGAATACGCTGCCGCCAGCGGTTTTTCCGGACCGATACGACTTAGGGACCTTCAAGAAAAGAGCCTACTCCTTCCTTAAAGGC
>DWIA01000228.1:0-12334 GCA_018248195.1 Archon apollinus
ATATAGTTCGTATCTTAGAAACTTCAATAGCGTGATGTTGGACTTATGAGCTACTCCTTGAACTTGACTTTTTTATTAGATTCGACCTCCCGATTTGATGGGTACCTTTTCTCTTAGCATTACTTCTGCTTAATTAGTGACCCGGACGTGATACGAACAACCCAACCAGCTTCTTTCAACAACAGCAATAAGGTCACCTCAAAGATCGCTGTCACAGCGCCATACTAGTGTTGGCACAACGCATATAGCCAACAGTAGTCTCCTTGCCTGTTAATAGTTCACTACTAAAGTAAGACATACGCCTCTCCGAAGGTCAAAGATCAAAGTTGACATTTAAAGAAAATAAGCTACAAATATATATATTTGCCAATAATTTAAATCGATTAATAATTAAAATTACAGTAGCGATAGAATTACGGGATTTCATTAGATACATTATCTTTTCATGGTGGCCCCACCACCATTCCCTATGCAAGAATCCGCTTAGCACTGTACTAGCGCAGTGTCAGTTTTTTAAAGGATAATAGCAATGCTATTAACATAACTAATATTTCTATTAACCACTCGAACTAAACTAAAAATCTTGCGCTGGGGTGTTGTTCACCACATTAGTCGAATAGCGGGCTCGATCCTGCGGCGTAATTTTTCGCAGTTCGCACCCAAAACCATTAGGCTATTGGCGCTTCCAATATTATGTCATCAAACAGTAGTAGGCAAATGTCTTTAACTTCTTATCATTGAATCGCCTATTCAACAATTTTATTATAAACTAGCTGTGCCCGCGTGGAAGTTGGAAAATAACATAATGTCAATCTTTTCCATCCATAAATGTAATACTATGAAATTACTTTTTTCATTATTTATTGAACAACAACAAATGAATTGTGAAAATTTTAAAATTGTCAACAAAACTGACTTGATTAAAAATACTGAATAAAACCCAGAGCATTATATCTATTTATGGATTCTTTAATATTATATTTATTATTGTATAAAAGATAACTTTTTATAAAGTCCTTGTTTAATAAAATATTTTTTTTAATCGAAACACTTTGTGCACTTCTGGGATTTTGTTGTAAAAACGTGTACGTTGCTCCATAAACGAGTACTGACTTTGTGAAATTAAGTAACGGGCGTTGATAGTTTGTGCTTGGTCCTGGTATTTCGTTAGACGTATGGGACACTTTCACCATAAACTTGTCTGAATATTTCTGAAAGCTGTTCCACGTATTTTACGATTAAAAATACCCTGCTTCTATATAATAAGATGGCACTTCATTATACAAAACAGTTTTTGCAAAACTTTTATTTTGCAGAGGCGAAATAATGCCAGTAAAGAGGTTTGTCTGGGATTAGCCGACCTTTCTATAACATTGTGTGGATCAAAAAGTACTGGCTGTCTGTCTTTTAGGTGTACGTCAAGGTGGATGGCTGAAGGATGCCTCTATTGGTTAGAAAAATGCTGTAAAAATACGCCAAAAATCCAAATACAATACGCCAAAAACCAAGCATAACACTGCAAGACTTCAAGACACTGTAAGCTCTTATTGCATAGATCGGACCAAAAATAATAATTGGTAGTGAACTTTATGTAGGCTGATGATCATTATTCAGTATATAATATCAACGATATTTTAGTAGCTACTAGCAAAGCAAAAATAACTACGAAACGAAATGCTGAAAAATTGCCAAAATCGTCGAAAACTTTTCAACAGTTCAAAAGAGTCATTATTTATAGTAATGTGTTTGGAAATGCGTACTCGTAATGAAGTTGCTTAAATTACCAAAGTTACTAGAGAACAGATGTAAAAGACATTACTTACTACCGCTAGCAGAAAAGCGTAATGTAGCTGATATTGTGTTTTGGTAAGTGTAGCTCAAAGTAGATTGGATTGTTGGCCTAATCTGCTTCCCTGCACTAAACATTTTCAAAAGTATGTTTTCTGATCATTTACTCCTATGTACTATTTATCGCTATTTAAGGTTCAGTCAAGAAATTTTTAAGAATCAGTGAGATTTTGCCTTCAAATCAGAATCCTTATTAAATTTTATTTTCTTTTTTTCTTATGACTTAAACCTACGTTTCCTAATGGTCTGAGATAAAGATTTGAAGATAATGGGTCGGTAAATTTATGCGATAGGTTTTGGCACTTTCATACTTAATTCATTTGAACATCCTCATCATATTTTTCTTTTTTTGTAAAATTACTTTTAAGATGAAGCTACATCAAAAACAATCACTCCAGAAATTGCCCCTTGATGTACAAGAATATTCACTGCAGTTGTTGCTCCCTTCTATTTACTCTTACGTCACAATATGGCAATCATCATTGACAATATAGTTTTGCGACTTTAAAGTGTTACGCTTATGTAACATAAATGTAGTAACTTAAACACAAGAACAATTACTTCAGAAACATCTTACAGTTACCTCTATAGAATTAGTGTTACTGCTTCTTTTGCTATTATTATGTCTGTGAGCGCGTGGCCTATTAGTCAGAGTAGACGACTACTGCTTCGAGGGACCTGAGTTTAAATCCTAGCAGTAGCCAACATTTGAGCAAAAATATTGTTTTTCGGAGGTGGTTGTGTAGTAATTATCCTCGTTCTTTAGACCCTGGCCTTCATCTGATCTTATCGCACGTTTGACTGGTCTAAAATCAGTCCAGGCAGGTTACTGTGCCAGTAATTCTGCCATCAGGCAATAATGTGCAAATGTTACTTTCGGCTTAAAGAGCACTGATAGCTGGTATAACTGGGCATAAGAGACTTAAGAACTGACATTTCGGGGTGACGAGCGCAGTGAGATGACAAAAAGAAAAGTTCTAGGTGACACAGTATTTGTAATGGGCAGACGTTGCTCTAGCCATCAGGAGCACGATCTGCTTGTGTCGTAACTTTTTTCCATAAAATAATGGTTATGTTATAAATTATTAATAGAAGAAATATTGTTAGTTAAGTAAGTTAACTTCAAACGTTTTTAATTTTATTTTCATCTTTGACATTAAATGGTGTTCTTAATAAGACAATTTTGAATAAAAAATCTATTAAATCCTTACATCAAAAAAAAACTTTTAAAATCAAATCGACCCTTGAAAAGAAAAGAGTCTGGATAGGCGACATGTGGGCAACTCTACTTCGTAGAGCCATATAAAGTATTTATTCAAATAAAATCATAAAAAATTAAGTATTTATTCTATCGCTTTTAAATAGATTTAAATTTTAAAAAAAACTAATAATTTCTAAATTCTAATTGACGCCAAGCGAAAATAGTATTAATAAATGCTAAAACTTGCGGCCATTTTCTATGGAAAATCGTTACAAATGAGTTCGCTCAGTATGGCGTTAATCCACAAACAGACTTTTGATTGTGATAGGATTCTGTTTGACATTCATAATGGATACATTAAACTTTGTTGAATTGGGTTTGAGTATTCCAGAGTCAATAATCGAGATAGTAAGATGTAACGATTCATATTCGCGTTGTAATGTTAATTGTTTATTTATTTAATTGTTGTCGTTATTAATTACTTAGTACTTAGTACTTGTGGTTGGATTCCTGGTATACAGGAATCCGTCGAGAAGTCATATCGTGAAGCAGTCATACATAAAGTCACGCTGCTGTCCCATTGGGGTAGGTAGAGACCACATCTTACCACTTCCTAAGATCCTGACACACACATTCGCTTTTCTGCTTTCACATTCCGTTTCTCGTAAACTTTCAAATCAAGTATACAGTATTGAAATAATAATGGTATTGAAATATCAATAATTTTGACTATTCATTTTCTTACATTAAATTTAAACAATCCTAGCAAATCATTTTCAGAAACATATATTGCAGGATAACTTAAACATTTAAAGCAGCCCCGAGAATTCTTAAGGAATTCATTACACTTTTGAAAGTTGTAAATCTCATGTATGTCTCATGTAAATCTCTCAAGTGTTCTCGTCTCACTCATGCGGTGCACGTTCAAGCATACTTTGTATTTCGGTGTCTTGAATTCTACTGAAATTACATTTGTTATTTTTTACTAAAACATTTAAAATGAAATCCCTTTTAATATTAACGCATTGTAGCTAATATTACCTATTTTATATTTCTTATTTTCAGGTATATATATATTGCTCGTCGGTCTCTTTTCAGTGGTACTGACAGATTTTTTATGGAAGAAAGTGACTGATTCTATATGGAATAAAGTGCCCCTTGGTAGCTGGTAGCTCGGTAGGGTAGCTACTAACCTCGGTAATACAGCATTTTTATGGGCAGACGTTTTATCATCAGGAGCAAGATTTACAGGTCTCGTCATTTAAATCCAAAAAAAGTTGGGAAGGTACTCAAAAATATATTTCATTCAACCTTTCATTATAATTATATGAGACTCAACTTTAATTTTCCACTTCGTTATACAATGTGGGTGCTAGACGAGACTGCATTCCTTAGACGACTTCCAACATTGCTTCTTGCTACATTGACTGACGTTTTGTCTGTGTATTTCTTGAGGATAATTTAGACAAAATTTGGCTTGAGCTTTTAGCGTGCTAACATTTATCACGTATTAAAATCGCGATGACATTTTCGATAGTATTTTTCCTGTTTTGAAGTCACTTCCAAATTCCATGTTTTGTGGCTGTTTCACTTTGGTATTTGTAACATTGTTTTTGTTATCATTTTCTCAAACAAATCTTTATTTACAAAACCTTTCGACTAATTCATTAACGAAATATTGAATTTACACCGACACCGACAGTTAGTGTAATTACTAACTTAATGTTCATCTTTGTTTAGTGATGCTTTTTCCTTTTATCGAGTTGCACATTAAAATGGTTTTCACATCAAAAAATATGATATGGATAAAATAAACCAAAAATTAATAAGATTTATTTTCAGTGCAGCCACGTTCGATCTTTAGGTGGTAATGCCCCTATGCATTTATGTAGTTCTTTTCTATTCTAGCTCTATTCCATTTACAGACATAAATTACACATTCACTTATACTCTGATCCGATGGTTTAAGTACTCATTTTCTGGGTTGATTTATGTTGATATTTATCATACTATTATATTTTACTGGTGGTAAGTACCACCGCAGTACTGTTTCGGTTTGATTGGCAATAATAGCTAGTGTAATTACTAGGCATTAGAGACTTAAAAACTGATGTCTTAGGGTAACGGGCGCAGTGTGTAGCACAAAAATGCTCTGGTTAGCACAGTATGTATTTGTAATGGCAGACGTCAAACTTATGTACCTTTAGATGAATCAATTGCTCATATCGTCACTGTATTTCATTTAAAAAATATATTGATGATATAAAATACTAAGACAATGTGACTTCTTTCACTAAATATGACTTTTTAATATATATAATAGGAAATCAGCTATTTGACAGTTGGTTTCGTTATACAACTTCATAAGTGATCTTTATTTTGGAGTTACCCAATTAGAAATTAGAGGATCAAAGATCCATACTGATGTGAAGGATATCATCGTGACGTCTGTTATCTGAGAAATGAGTAAAAAGAAAGCATGTTAGGTATCGTGGGACAGCCGACAGAACCGAAGCTAAACCGCGGATGGATGGACGAACATGGCAAAACTATATGAGTTCCTTGTTGACTGCCTGACTAAAGTAGCCTGTACGATATAGTGAATATAATCAAAGTTTTCAAGGACCGCATGACCGACTTACCGGTGCAGTGGTCTTGAGCAGATAATGAAATGAGGACGTCAACCCGTCAATGTGAACAGTCGACAAGTACCTGGCTCAGTGGTGAACTTACCTGCCTAATAAATGGTAGGCTTGATGCGTGGAGTCGTAGAAGATGCTGTAATGTGAAGTTCGGAAAATAAAGGACTTGCTGCTTACACTTTTTTTGGAGTAAGTCTCATCTATTTAACAAAAAGTAAAGTAGCAACCTATAAATGTCCCACTGCTGAGCACAGGACTCCTTACGTTTCTGAGAGGGCTTTAAGGCCAGGAAGGTATCCCTGAACCTGATGCTGCTACAACGCGGGTTGATGGACTTTACTTATCTTCGAAATATTTATATTCCTCAGAAATACGGCTTTCCTCATGATGCTTGCCTTCACCGCTGAGCACGTATACTCGTTAAACTCAGAACATAAAATTGCAGAACAATTACCACTAGATACCAGAAATTAATTTCCTTTAAAAAGACAACGTAGTCTACTGGTCTTCAGATAATGGTGTACCGAGTTATCATCAAAATGCAAACCTAGAATATTTGAGAGGTGTACGGTTAAATCTTTGTAACTTCGTACATTAAGAAGTTAAAGTCAATATGCAGGATAACGCATGTCCGAGGAGACATCATATAGTGCAGTAATCAAGATAACAGAATAGAATATTTTTTTCAAGTAGTTTGTTTAGTCTCTTAGTCCCTTTGTCTTTAGTTGGATCATTAGATTTAGTTAGATCATGGTCGCGAGAAGCCTCTGTCGATCTAATCGTAATACTTCTGATTTTATAGTGCTCGTTTGCTCCCTCTTCTATAAAAAAACCAGTGCACTAGCGGTCTTAACTCTATCAATTAGGTATAACGTATATAAATTGTTTCACCGCTGAGAACAGGCCTCTTCTAATTTCTGAGAGGGTTTAAGAGCCGGGAAGAATCTGCCACGCTGCTCTAATGCGGGTTGGCGGAATTCACATGTCATCGAAATATTGTTTTATTTCTCAGACATAGAGTTTTCCTCACCATATTTGTTGAGCACGTGGTAAATCAGCACTTAAAATTGCAATTAACAATTTAGGGCCCGGCCCGGAACCTGGAATCTCATCATTTCAGCTTGTATGAAAACACTAATGAAAGTAGAAGATGCGAAAAATGTGTGTCAGGATCGTAGCAAGTGCAAATATGTGGTCTCTGCCTACCCCACTACCCCAATGGAAAAAGGCGTGACTCTATATGTTATGCTAAAGTACTCATAGTAAATTCCTGTATCTTTTCAAATGGTTGTCTTTTTAAACACTTGAAATGCACTCCAACAACACAAAGGGATATTATAAATTCCCTGGTTATCAGATTTAAATTGGTACAAACAATGGTCTATTGCTCAACTAAACTTAAATAAACAATTTTTATGGACGATAGTGACGATCGTAGCAAATCGTTCGCCTTATGGTAAGTGCAACCGTAGCCCATAAAAAATGCCGAATTACACAGAACATATCCGAGTTGCAATACACTTGTTTAATAATTTGGTGTTTTCCGACACTTTTATAACTATAAAAATCCACCTTAATTTGTGTAGCCATGGTAGTTCAAGTGAGGCCGGGTACTCGCCTTAAATTTCATATACGAGAGACATGAGTGCCGGTACCTAGTGCTAATTGTTCTACAATTTTATGTGCTGATGTTCCACGTTCTCTTCAAACATCATGAGGAAACCCGTATTTCCGAGGAAAAAAAATATTTTGAGCACGAACTGCAGCAGCGTGGAGTGCGCTTTCCGGCTTCAAAATCCTCAGAAATGATAGGCCTATGCTCAGCAGTGAGATATTTAAAGGTTGTTATTTTACTTTTTGTTAATTATTTGAGACTGTACAGTAAGAAAAAATGTAAGCAGTAGGTCCATTTTTCCCATTTTCAGGATTTCACAATACGGCGTCCCCTTTGACTCCAGTGTTCAAATTTTATCCTCTCTGTTACTTTGTGTGATTTTTGTATTGAGTACAGAATAGAGTAGAGATAGAGAGAGAGATAATAAAGTCTATGTCTAGGTTATAAGTTGCTAATGTTTTTTTTTAATTATGCCTCACATTACGATTTCTTTTTACTTGCACAATACAACCAGACCCGAAAGATAAAGATGTTTTGCACAAATGCTAACTCAGGCTGGGATTTAAAATCAAGATCCGCGGCCACGCGGCCTTGAAGACTGAATATTGAAGAGTTTCGTTATGTTATTTAGTCCTAAGTTTTGTTTTGTTTTTAAATATGTATCACACATACGTGCATCTTTAATTGCACAAATATTAGCATCAACTTCGAATGGCATCCAGCCTACCACTTATTAGGTTATTATGTTCACAACTGACCTTGTCGATTGTTCGCAATGATGGGTTGACACTTCTGTGCAGTTCTTGAAAGATTGTGTCCATATTCACAATATCGTGTAGGCTATTTTATATATAAACACTATTTTTAAAAAGTATTTAACCTACGTAGCTGGTCGCTCCAGACAAAAAGAATAAACAATCACGCCCTTAAGTCGCTTTTTTATGTGAAGCTCTTAACGGACGTTTGGAATGAGGGACCTAATTCAGGAAAAGTGAAACAATACAAAGCATGTACGGAGTTTGCAAAATTCCTCACTGGCTTGGCTGCGCGTATTGTTGCCCGTGTTAGTGAGTAGGCATATTTGAAAGGATGAGCGAGACCTGTGTTTGATTCCCGGTACCGGCACCACTAAAACTGTTAATAGCAATTTTAAGTACTGATGCACCACGCCGAAAGTAAAGAAAAACATAGTGAGGAATGCTGCATATCTGAGAAATAAAAATATTTCGAGGCATTTGAAATCCACCAACCGCATTGGAGCAGCGTGGCGGACTCTTGCCAGCTATGAAACCCTCTCTGAAATTAGAGGAGGCCTGTGCTCAGCAGTGGGTAATATATATAGGCTGAAACTTTACTTTTACTTTATACGTTTATTTAATTAATATTTAAATTATATATGTTTTTTTTATAAACAATGTAATGTATATGATCTGTCTTATTCCAGCAGTCAGCTGTGTTATTTTGTTTCTCTTCTATCAGCTTCGCTTCTGTCAGCTGTCCCACGACAAATCACGATTTTTTCATTCCTCAGGCGACTGACGTCACGATGTTATCCTTCAGGAGGATAACATCGTGGCGTATTTATATAAACATTTTCATTTATATTGAAAATTGTCAATTTGTGCTAGTATTTTACGCTATTAATATATTTTTAATGGAAAAACGGACCGAGACGGGCAATTGGTTCATCTGATTGTAAGTGCAACGTCTGTCCATTATAAATACTGTGCCAACCAGAACATTTCTGTGTGCAACCGCACTGCGCTCGTCACCCTGCTACTTTAATTCTCAAGTCTCATATGCCCAGTAATTACACTCGGTATCAGTGCTAAACGAACGAAAACACTACTGTGGTGGCACCTACCACCGGTGAAATATAATAATATAATAAATATCACCATATATCAACCCAGAAAATGGGAACTTAAACCATCAATGTCAAACAAATACGGTTGTTTATGGACAACCTTTTCTGGGAGATGTAAATGCAATTTGTTATTATTTCAAAAATATTCAAACACGGTATAAATCTTTCGGTAAGTCTGTTTGAGTATCCTTAAGGGATTAAAGCAGCGGACAGTGTTAGCGCAACTTTAATGTTGCTATTTCCGATAATCGTAACGTTATTAAACACATATTCATACCTGATATCTCCTACACCGCTTTCTACGTACCAATACTGCAATCATAATGAATTTGAAAAATTAAATAAAATACTTCTAAAACACATAATGACTAAATTGAAATTTATAGAAAGTAGAATTACCTAAATGTTTCTATCTACCGACCGATCCGATCTAATCTCCGATATAATCAGTGCCAATATGATAAAAATACAACATAGAACTATTTAAGACAAAAAAAAATCTTCTTATGGAAAAAATCTATAAAAAATATTTAAAGTTTTAAAAATATAATTGTTATTTTAGTCTGTACAACCCCTTTCACGACGAGAAATTAAATCTGTAAAAAAGTGGTGGGTGAATTCCCATCCAGGAATTCGTCCAGGTAGAAACCAATGCAGTGCCAGTTATTCCGCCGTCAAATATTACTATTACACTGTATATGTAATAACTTGGCAGGATACTTAAGAACTGATGTCTCAGGGTAACGAGCGCATTGCGGTGCCGCACGGGTAACTGCTTACATGGTTTGGACACGTAGGAGGATGGATGAAAGAGAACGACGAAGCAGATTTCTGAGACTAGGGTAAATATGCAAGCCGGTAAGAATTGACGTAGGCAAAAGTATATACGATCAAATCGAAGTTGTTTAAATGACAGCCACTTTAAAAGTACCTGAAACCGACGAGCTAGTATGAAAACACTAATGAAAGTATTGGAAGCGAAAGATGTGTCAGGATCGTGGCAAATGGAAGGCAAAGACAACATAGGTCTCTGCCTTCCCAAATGGGAAACAGGCGTAACTCAATGTATGTATGTATTTACGTTAAAACAGGTATAATCATTTAGTATGTAGCAGTGACACATTTGGCAGACTTCTACAAAATGTAAAATAATTCAAAAGGGATGCAGCCAAACAAAAATGAACTGCAATTTAGTATGCAAGTGCCAAAACCTATTGTAATAATTTACTGACCCATAATCTTCAAATCTTTATCTCAGACCATTAAGGAAAGTTGGTCTAAGTCATAAGAGCTTTGAAAGTAAAGAAAAAAATGTAATAAGGATTCTGTTTTGAATGAAAATTTCTTGACTGAAACTAAAATGTATCAAGTAAAGAAATGTAGCAAGTTTGAAAAGCTTTACCTCAGGGAAGCATTTTAGGCCTTATTCTTTATATTTTACGTATACACTTTCTATCATATTTGCTTAAGAATATCACAAAATATAACATAAAAAACCGTAATAGCTATTCGAGTGTCCTTGTAATATTAAACGACAGAAAAATAACTTATTTCTATAAAGTTAAAATTAAAGTTTTAGCCTATTATGTCTTTAGTATATTAATGTCCCTCTGCTGAGCACAGGCCTCGAAACGAACGAGAACGAGAACGAGAGGGTTTTGGAGCTGGGAAGGGCCCGCCACGCTGCTCCAATGCGGGTTGGCGGACTTCACATATCCTCGAAATAATTTTTATTTCTTAGACATGCAGGTTTCCTCACGATGTTTTCCTTCACCGCCGTGCTCCAATGCGTGGTAAATCAGCACTTAAAACTGCAATTTCAGTGGTGCTGGCACCGGGAATCGAACCGAGGTCACACGCTATGAATTTTAAAGCGAGCGCATAGCCCCTGAGCTACCACGGCTCTATAACTATTTCTATAACTAGAGACTTTTACATCTATTCTGTAGAAAAGTATTTGTAACTTAACCCACTTCGTTACGAGTACGAATTTTCAAGCACACTGCTATAGATAATCACTCTACTGAATTGTTAAATGGTATCTTTGGCAATTTTTCAGCATTTCCTTTTGTACTTATTCTTGCTTTGCTAGTATCTACTAAATTATCTTTGTTAATATTGAATAATGATCATCAGCCTTCATCAAGTCCACTGCCAGCTGTGGGACCTAAATTGGGAGGATTAGCCGTAATTGCCAATATGTTTATATAATCTGGCGTTATTTTGCAATAATTCATTTCAAAAAATTTAGAAGGAAAATTACTATGCTAAGATTCCCCTGAAAAATTTAATAATGGTGTGTATTACCTAATTCATTCACATCATAAAAGTCATAAATATTTTTGACCGCACAGCTTTATAATGCCTCGTTTTGAGATGAAACACGTGTCGCGTTTTAGACTTTAATGGTGTGGTAGTGATGTCGTGTTGTAAGGTATCTGGTGGAGGTTCCCGACATTAGTATTACTTTGCTCGTGTACGCTATTGTGGAAGGGTGAGCTGTGCTATTCAAAAACTTAGTAAAATACATTTGTATCGTAATGATAATCTCGTGTAGATGTCATGATAATGTTGTTAAGGAAAAGGGTAGGCCAGATCGGATGATGTGATCTGGGGACGTCGTCTCCTCCTACCAGTAACCATAGATGTTTTTATATAAGTTCGCATCTCACAAACATCAATGGCGCGATGTGGGGCGTATGAGTTATTCCGTGAGCTACATGTTGCGACATAATTGCATTTTATATTTTACGGAAATTAGCAAAGTATTTTCCTTCGACATATTTTTGCTGACATTTGCCTCGATCTACTTTTACAACTTACTTTTAAGAACCGTGGTATCTCGTAGCCAGGTGTTCTCCTGAACTTTCATATAATTAAACTAAATTTCATATAAAACAATATTTCGATGACATGTGAATTCCGCCAATCCGCATTGGAGCAGCGTGGCAGATTCTTCCCGGCTCTTAAACCCTCTCAGAAATTAGAGGAGGCCTGTTCTCAGCGGTGGAACAATTTATATACGTTATACCTAATTGATAGAGTTAAGACCGCTAGAGCACTGGTTTTCTTATAGAAGAGTGAGCAAACGAGCACTACAAAATCAGAAGTATTACGATTGGATCGACCGAGGCTTCTCGCGACCATGATCTAACTAAATC
>DWIA01000229.1:0-12320 GCA_018248195.1 Archon apollinus
ATGTGTATTAGTTTCACTGCTTCGGCCTCGAGCGAGAGCGAGAGGTCGCGCGTGCGAGGGAGCTTGCGTTGGTGCGTGCGTGCGTGCGTGCGTGCGTGTGTGTGTGTAGTTATGAACTGTTCGAAAAGGTTGTGAACTGATTTGTTTGTGTTACACATTTAAATAAGCTACCCGTATTACTAATTCTACACAGTCGAAGTCACGGGCAGAAGCTAGTTTAATATAAAAGAGTTCAACTAGAAAACACATTAAGTGACATACGAGAGACAAAAAATTAATCTACTCGCATCTGAAAAAAGCCCACACTACTATTAAAAAAATAAACTATGTTGATAAAAAAGAGGTTAAACAAAGTTTTATTTTTAGTATTATATAACAAAGCATGGGAAATGTGATCTCTTGACATGCCTTGGTTAATTAAGATATGCTATTAAATAGACAAAATTTAATTTAATTACACGAATGTGATTCTGTATCCAAGCTAAAATAGCATCTCGTAAAGACATTTTTGTGAAGAATCGCTAAAAGAGCTCACTGACATCAATAACATTTCCTAAAGTGCAGGTTTTAAGATGAACAAGACATAGATCCTAACCATCATAAACCGTTCGTGTTTTTATTTTGTTAAATTAGTGCTAGTAGTTTAGCGTGTTCAGGTGCAGCGGCTCGTTAGCCATATACTTTGAAATAACTACTGTTTTAATTTTTAATTGTAACATTATCACACAGAAACAAGTAATATACTACTTCGTCTTAACAGTCACTTTCCGAAGAAATAATGTTAACCAAATTACACTTTTGCTAATATAACTCGAAAATGATATGAGTTCAAGCAAAATGCACTAAATAGTGAGGTAATGGTAGCTCGCCGATGTAATATCCTGAAGCATAGGTTTTACACGTTGTACTAAAGAAGTTCAGATTACGCCTTTGAAAGAAAGAAAGAAAAAAATAAACCGGTAAAAAGTCCCAAGACCGCTTAAATATGAATAAATATATCAATAATGCGCCACTCGGATCTGTACTGCGCGGACGTCAAAGCACGCACAAGCTTTTCTTTTTCCTAATTTACATAAATAAAAATAAAAATATAAAGTTTTATAAATTTTGTTAATAAAATTATAAAGAGTGGGCACTAAAACTCTAAGTCTAAAAGTTTTATACATGTAGTCTTTGCCTAGACTATACGTGGAGGGCATACAACGAGTGAGTGAGTGGACATACGGTGAGTATCGATGGCTTCGAAGCCATCATGCCCAAAAGTCGTCTTGATGCTTTAAATCTCGCTTTAAATTTTAAAGTATGTGCAAAGTAAGTATGTGCTGTACATCGTGACGAAATATGCAGGTCTGAGAAATACAATAAAAATATTTCAAAGACAAGTGAAGTCCGTCAAACTTTACGCTGAACGCTTTACTTTTATGCGCAAAAGATGCCTCCAAGCTTGAGTATATGGGAGCTAGTATTAACATTGTATTAACACCATGATGTATGAACGCATGGGCTAATAGATCTTGGAGCGTCGGACACCGTTGCATATTGCTAAGTAGTCATATTCATGGTTGTGCATAAGTAGCAATTTTAATTTATTTTATGTAAGTATAGGTCGGTGTAATATTTTCAAATATGGATGACTGGCGTCTGAAATAAAAATTATTATATTTTCAGAAATAAGCATCTCAGTAATATTCTCAAATCTAAATCATCCATAAAAAATTACCTTTTCTATATCTCTTTTGCATCTGGAGAACTCAATTGAAGGCAATCAAACTCCAAATTTGAGCCAATTAAATATAAGGAAAGTCAATCGGATGTTGGCAGAAACTCAAAAGGACGAGAAATGGAATATTTTATTGTTGCACCGATACAAATTTTTGGCATTTGCCAGTTTAACGTTGTTCAGTTTGTGATTCCTGATGTTTGTTTGACCAAATATTTAATAAACCTCACAAAAATTAAGTGCGGTAAATACTATAAGAACACTGGTATATACGGAAATGTTTGGTTTTGAGTATTTCTTATAAATATATAAAAATGAACGTCGGTATGTATGAGGTTGATAAACTTCAGCACCGTTTGACTGATTACTGTGAAAGCTGGCACATGTATGTATTTTTTCATGGAGAAGGTTTTTATATTATCCACTTTGTTAAGGAAGGAATACTAATTTGCTAAGATCCACGAGTAAAATATAAAATGGCATATATTACCTAGTTTTTAAAGCGTACCGCTCCCCCTCCCACAATACCGTTCACGAGCAAACTAATCATTATTATTATCAAGCGATATAGTTATGACTCTACGACAGACAGCCGACGAGAGAGCTACGCGGTTGTCTCTCGAAAAGTCGTATTCTAGACTTCAGTGGTGTTTATTGCCTAGTGGTGGAGGATGAATGCTGGCGGCTCCTGGTGGCGATGCTAGTGTGCTCGTTCAGTAGCAAATTAACTTCCCTTATTTGTTATAATGGATTTTCGCAGAGTAACGCCTGATTCTATTAACTATCTACTTTGTTGTAACTCCATACTAGATGGCGCTGCAACACATGAACTTCTTTACCGGCCAACCGACTGCCATGAAAATTAGCATACGTAGTATTTCTGCACGAAGAACATATATTCCCGCTATCTACTTTCGTAGTTCGCCACTAGATGGCACTGCAGTGTACATAATACATGTTTATACATCGCTCAGATTAGCGAACAACCTGCTCAAACAAATATAAAAGTCCACGCGAAGGTATTTGCGGTTGTAGCTAGTAGAATATAAATAAAATAATTCTTTTTCTTGAATAACCGGTAAAAGTCCTCTGTCGTACATAGGCCTCTCCCGAATATGGAAGATTTGCTGTAATCGCCACGTTCGGCAGACGGATTGGCGATCGCAGTACCAGACATTTCACATCTTAGACGCTTCTGCCCGTCACCGGTCAGGATAATTCACGTATGGTATAACTGAGATAGTTATTCCAGCTTCAATCGGAAGCCATGATATTTTCCTGATATTTCCCTTAGTCGACTTTTACGCCACCCACCACTGTAGCCGCTTTGTGGTGGTATATTATGAAAAGAAATTGATGAAATTAAAATTCTTTTATTTTCAACCTCATAAATATATGTTTTGTTTGCCACCGTTTGGTAACTAAGATTTTCTGACGAAGAAGAAATATGCGAAAGAAACTCCGCATGTATCCTCTTTTTTAATTATTCTTTTATTTTATTAAAAAGAAAAGTCTCATAGACAACCGACGCACTGCTCCGTGACAAAATGTTAGACAAGGCAGATCCAATAATACGCAATAATAAGTGCATTGCAAACTCAAGCAGATCAGCCTTCACAAGCGGCATCTGTTGACACATTTTTTATGGAATAGAGTAACAAGACAAGCAAAACGTTCACTTGATAGTAAGTGCGACGTTTGGCTGTTACAAATGCTGTTAAAAATTAAACAAGTCGTACGTATAATAATCATATCATTGCTTTCGTTATACAATTTTTTCTCCTAAGATGCAAGACAGAAAACTTAGCGACAATTTATGAAGAGCAGACCTAGAGTAACCGACATAGTCCTAAATGGGCCGCCCATATAGCTCATCGAACCGCTAACCGTTGCGTTCTCGATATGCAACTTCATACCGCCGTACTTAGCTCAGTGCGATCCCTCAACAAGGTACAACGTAACCACCATACAAAGAAATTAAATTACATTAAATCACTTTTTGTTTAACATTCACAGTAGATTATTCAATCGTATATGCCACTAAATTACCATGGAACACATCTATTATTAAAGTAAAATTATAATATTGTAATATAATAATAATTTAAAGTGTTAACCAACTTAATCTTTGCGTGTATGATCACATACTATACGTAGGCCTCTCAACGACGCCAATAAAGACACAGAAATTTTAAAAGAACAGCTGGGACTGCAGCTAATTACAGCAAGCAACCGGTATACTCAATTTGTATACTCTAACGTTTTTTATTTTCTGGTATAAAATAAGTTTATTCAGTACTGTGTCCTTTATTGTAGTAAGCTTGTGTTATTTGCATATATATGTTTCGATTATCGACTATCCAGTGGTAGATCGGAACTCTAACGAAACCTAAAAATAATAACTTTGTTTCTATAAGAGTTTCTTAATTTAAAAAGTCAGATAGCAAAGGCATATCATCAGTATTACAATCCAAAAAAAAAATATGGTAAAAGGTTTTGATAAAATTCAAATGTTCTCTGAGATAATGCAATATTTATTTGAATGGAGGCGGTCTTTTGTGCAATAAATGAAATCGAATTTGCGGAAATCTTGGAACAAACCGGACGCTACTAAATATGTAAATGAAGATTCGATTACAGACCCATTCTATGATACTCGGAATCAAAGTCGTAAAGAAGTGTGTAAAAATAAATTATTGTTATGCTAAATTAACCGTTTTATACTTGCTTTAATTTTCCTTGACGAAATTTATGGAGGCTTATAATAAATAGCTGAATTCTTGAAGGAAAAAATAAAAGAAACAATAAAATGAGAAACCAAATAATAGTACAGATGTAGTTATGGTATCAGTAGTGTGGGTATGGACGCTGCTATCAAATATAAATTGTAACTGCGCACAGTTTGAATAGATAATCAGTAGTAATTGACTTGGCTGTGACAAACACACAAGTTTAACATTCTGAACAAATTAAGTAAAAAAAGGAGGAAAATAGGAGTACCAGACATTGAACGTTTCGCCTATTTGCGAAATATATTGGTAAACAGAACAGACAAGTAAATTAAAATGGCACACAGCTCGCGAGCTTGTATCGTAGTGTTGAGTAAGCGATCTTATTGTAACATTTATGAGTAACTATTATAGTAGTTGTATTAAAATCGAACAGCGAGCTATGGAAAGAGCTTTACTTGATGTTTCCCGGCAAGATGGAATCCGCATCCGCATAGAAACGATAATATCCGCAGCAGAATTAGAGTTACCTACACAGCTTTAAGAAACAGCAAGCAGAAGTGGCAATAGACCGGCTATATAACTCGTAGAACCTGAGATGACCTTCACGATTTCGTGCGAATTCGCTGGATGCAGGTGGCGCAGGACCGCTTTCCGTTGCAATCTATGGGGGAGTTTTAAGTTTAGCATTGGTCTTGTGACGGGCTGAAATAATAACTATGATAAAAAACTATGATTTTGAATAAATTCTTAAAAAATAATATTATATATGCTGTCTTCATCGTCATCATTTCAGCATAACTCCATTACTCAACATATAGTAAGGAACAAGGTTATATAATATATTGGGTTCAAATTTTAACTCTGCTTTTGATTTTGTATTCTTTATTTTTTATGCAAGTAAGTGACGATACGAGCCGGTCGTTCACCTGATAGTAAAACGTTTGCTCATAACAATGCCATGTAATCCAAAACATTTAGGTGTGGCACCTGCGCTTGACACCAGTAGACATTAGTTTCTAAGTCTCATATGCCCTATAATAACACTAGCTGTTAGTACCCTTCCAATAGAAACACATTAATATTTACACACTACTGTTTCATTGCAAAATATTGTGCTCTGGGGTGTTACATACCTAAACGGTACTACCAGTATCACTCAGAATAAATTTTTGTTTAGTTTTATGCATTTTTGCTGATCTCATTTTCACTATGCTGTTTGATCTAAAACAAAGTTTTGAATTCCTTTTTTTATGGAAGAGAGTGGGACACGGGTAAATTGTTCATCTGATGGTAAGTGCAATGTCTGCTCATAACAAATGCTATATCACCCAGAGCATTCTATGTGACACCACATTGCGCTCGTCATCCTGAGACACAACTTCGTCCTTGTTCTATGCTCAATAATTACACCAGCCCTCAGTGCCCTTCAAACCGAAACACAGTAAAAACATTACTGCTTGATGACAATAGCTAGCACTGTGATGGCACCTACCTAGACGGATTCCTGCGTAGGAATCCTAACACCAGTAAAATTCCTTCATCTCATTGACATCTGCGACGACCGAGGACGACCGCGTGGCCTAGTGGTTAGAGTCCCTGACTTCTAGGCTGCAGGTCCTGGGTTCGAATCCCAGTCGGAGCCAACATTTGTAAAATACTCAAATTGTTGGTTACGGGTCTGGTTGTATTGTGCATGTCAAATGTATGTTTGCAAAACGCTCCCACGATAGAGAAATCCTACTGTGGGGCATCGTATTTTTAAGAAAAAAAAATTACTTTATTATTAATACAAAATTATTTAATAAAACTATATATTTACGGATTTTATCGCGTTTACTTTATACCTTTTATTTTCGGACGTTTCGAGTGCTTTGCAGTACTCATGGTCACGGGGGACTGTAGTTAATATATAGTTTTATTAAATGTATAGTATTCGCTTAAATATAAGAAAAAATTAAGAAATTATTTCTATTTCTTATGTATAATTATTATTTCTTGTCTTCACTGTAATGTATGTCCTTTTACTTTTTTCGATTTTGGATTTTCGGTTATCTACACTTACTTTTAAATTACTAGTATAAGTGCAAGCCCCATACTTATTGATTACAGGTTGTTATAACTTCAAGCTTTCCGACCATAGGAGGTTGCGTCTTTAACAGCAAGACACGTTTAGTTCTTACCCAATTTTAAAACCAGCTTCTTTTATACCTATGTTTTGACACTAAATGTGTTTTATATCTCTTTAATATATATTTTTACTAATGCAATGTGAATGTATATAATTTACAGCCTATTCGTAGGCAGTAGGACAATTGGCGTAGGGGCATAGTGGTCGGTTTCTGTGGTATGGTTCGCGAGTTCGATTATTTCACAAGACATATTATTATTGCTCAAAGATAGTCATAGTGACTATATTTAATGGTGTCTGTGTATGTGCAATTCATGTCTGTTAAATACTCTCGCAAAATCCTAATGTGGGGTATGGTTTTTTAATTTTAACAAAGTTAAATAATAAAGGTCATATCTTCATCACCAACATCACTTCAAAGTAGTAGTGACGTTTAGTATTGTTTTGAGTATTATATATATTTAATATAAAGTATCCGCCGCATCAGTCTGTCAGTCCATGCACAAATTTACGTTACTATAGAATATATTTAATTCGGGCTTTCACTAATGGCCAGTGTTCCAAGAAGAAGGATGAGGTATAACATTTATGTACTATAGATTTCGACTAGATTTTTAGATATTTTGAATAACTTTCATGAATTCGGCAATAAATCTATTACCGGAGAGAGCATTTTCGCGTGCGCTGCATAAATAGATAGCAATAGCAGTATGTAGGCAGAATTATATTACATAAGAAATATCGATGGCCTTAAATAGTACTTAAAGAGTCCGCAGCAGCATATGTCTGTCTACAAGGGTTTTAAAATATTTTCACTAGAATATTTACAACTAGAATATTTTCAACAGACTAATTTTAGTACTTTATTAGATACGTTATTTATTTTATATTTTTTATTGACGATTGTTTTTAAATGGCCACATTTAGATGAATAGTTCAGATTTTGCAAGGGTATTTCTGAACACATCGTCCCCGGTGCAATTTGTTCGAGGCAGCGCGACGACAACGACGTCAGGTGCATTAGCTAACATAATTTTGTTCACTTGAAGTTATACGGACGTGCTAACATTAAAAAATAATATGTTTGAAGTGGTAAGAGCTACTCAATATGGTATTTAAAGAAACATTTTTAAAAGAAAGCTGTAAAATAACTTGGACACACTTCTTGTCTCTAAATCTTCTGGATATTACCTGGAAGACTTTGCCTCAGTCGGAAGCATCGTGCCACTCACGTGCCACTTAAAAGATTTTATAGTGTCAGTTACTACCTATTTGAGGTCCATGACCGCGTGACTACTAGGTCACAGTACCTGCGTACTGCTGCAGTGGACTGCTACGTGTGACGTGTGATTGTTTTGGTTTCAAAATCCAGATGGAGCCAACAACAGTAATTGTGGGCTCTCGGGTCTGGTTGTTTGTGATTGTCACCGTGTCATTGATATTGCATCTCAGCTCTCAGCAGCAACATCTCAGCAACTCTTTTAATTTTAATGTCATTCTAAATAACCAAAGAATTAAAATTTTAATCCAGTATAAACTTCAAAATATGTTATTGAAAATTCGACTGAAACGCAGTCCACATTATGCTGATGTGTAATCACTAGCGGCTGAACTGGCGGTTTTCGGATTCAATATTGGCGCATTCTTGGTCGAGGCACTAGTCGGACGTGACTGGAATATGTCGAATATTATGACCGTTCTGCGGCTCCCTGCCGCAAATTGTTATGATTACAGCAAGTCAGCAAACATGTTCAATGTCTCTACAATAAAACGTTTGGTTTAGTTCATTTAGAAGCAAACATTTAAAAAACGTATTGTTAAGTGTAATAATAAATAAAAAGTAATAAATATTGTATATTTTTTTACGTTTTTCACATTATATTTTTATTTTAATAATAAATTTCTTTTTTATAGTGTTAATACCTTAAATCTATAGATTTAAGGTCTCAACTTACGGATTTAAGATATGGGGTTACTTACGCTGGTAATGTAAATATTTAAAAAATACAATACTCGCTCTAAGATGGACAATGGTACTGCTTATAACGAATTGAGTTTATTTTTTAATATTTGCTTTAGTTAATAGAATCAGGCGTTAATTTGCGAAATGTATTATTTTTTAATTTGCATGCGAATCTTTGCAAATAAATATTTCTTTATCAATATCTTTTAAGCTTCAGATCGCTTTTATGTCTCCGACCTATAACTAAGTCGTTTGTTTATTAAATATTAAACAAACGGACCATTTGATAGACATAGGACTAGGCACATATTGCGATTATCTCTGCGTCCTTTAAAAATATTCCCTTCCCTGAGATTTTTCATGTTTAAAAGATATATTTTGAATGAATATTTATTTTCTTTGTTATACTTACTTCTTTGAACATTAGAATAGAGTGAAGAAATTCATGAACTACTGTTAAATGTTTTGAATGGCGGAAAATATTGGCTGCATATAAACCTTATAACACTAAAAGTGTCAATATCTTCTGGCTTGTGCTATGTTTCGTATAGTTATTTCTGTTCATTGTCCAAAATCATTCTCCTAGATGTCAATTGATTATGTTACAATTAAGCGGGCGAACTATTGACATATTTTTTTTGTTTAAAACAATCTACGCGAGCTACCGAGTGATACTCACTAATTCATTATGTGTC
This sequence comes from Archon apollinus, assembly GCA_018248195.1. Taxonomy (NCBI): domain Eukaryota; kingdom Metazoa; phylum Arthropoda; class Insecta; order Lepidoptera; family Papilionidae; genus Archon; species Archon apollinus. The sequence goes on from DWIA01000229.1 coordinate 9,239, forward strand.
AAAAGAATGCAAGCATAAACATTTGAGCAAGTTACATCATATATTTCTAGTCTTAAGACACCTATTCTTGTAGGTATCGTAAGATACGGCCAAACAAGCTAAGGGAATGAATAAATCGAAGTATTAGTTGCAATAGTTTGGCAAATCTGTTACAGTCGTTGCCAATGTGCCAACCTTTTGAACTTTAGCCAGAAGTTTGTTAATTTTCTCTCCTATAAGGAATCAACGATTACTAGTTGTTTTTGGTTGTTAATGAACTTCAATGAGCCGCTGATGCTAATTTTTATACATCGTTATGGGTAAAATTTAAGTCTAATTTTTCGACATAGACATTGAACTTTAAAAGCACACCTAGCACCTTAGATGCTGTTGCCTAGTCTGGATAATTCAGGTCTGGCATATTTGAGATAGTCCGTCATCTGTCTGATGCGTCATAATGTTTTAGTTTAATTTCCTTTCGCCGTCTTCAATAACTCCCGCGGAATGTGATGGGGTGGTAGATTATTTTTTTTGGTAAGACAAATTTTATTAGTTCTTGTAGAGAATAAAATAACACACTTATTTTATTTACCATGCCATATATTTTTTTTTGCATTTAACAGTTTACACCTTTTATATACCATTTAATGACCTCTTTTATTAAGATTAATGCTTTTGAATAGCGTTTGTCGGATACCGTAAAACTTTTAATGTCGTTACGTGAGGGTAAAATAAAAGCTTTATAGGTCATCGATGCTCCCTTTTATACAAGAATGAGCTTTAATTATTATTATTTTTTTATAAATGTTATCAATTTTGTAGATGTAATATCAACTCTGCAATTCATCATCCTATTTCAGTGAACATGTGGTATTTCAAGTAAATGAAGCTCAAGGGACGTTCTGCCTCAATGACTTTTAGTTAATTGAATATTGCCCAGTTTAATATTTGCATATGCGGTCCATGTTATCTACGAAGTCAGTAATATATTTCAACTTTTATTGATTCATAAATACGTATTATTACAACAAAATTTAATCGTTTCAAACGTAATTTCTTCCTTATATGCTATGATGTCGAAAACATGATGCACATAGAACGACATTTTTTGTACCGGATAATATTTAAAGTAGATTATATTATTTATAATTTCTATTAACGAATAACTTTTTCTTTATTTCTTGATAAATATTATGTTATTTTTAAGTAATGAGGTAATTAGTATGTAGTTTTTAATATAAAAAATATAAATAAAACAATTTTTGTAAACATATGATGCTAACTTTTTAATAAGAATTACCACTTCTCTTACCATCTAAAAGTAGAGCTTAACAAAAATTTGCGAAAGCTTTTTCACTAATTGTAACGGAATTGAACCATGGTGAAATACTTAGTCACGAACTTCTCTAGTTCTTAATCATTAATGACCTAAAAACGCACTACCATTACGTTGATGCGTTACGCTGCCGTTCCTAGTGAGCCTGCAACATGTCTCTACCACTTACGTCTAATTTGTTAGTTTGTGTCGTTTAAGTTGTTCTTCTACTTGAGTCCTCCATATTGTCAATAAAATATTTGCAAAGCTAAAAGATAGGTAGAAGATAGGCTTGATTGATGGGCGTATTATAATTATTTTGAAGCAGTAAAATAAACATTGCTTCACACTAGGATTTGTTCTGTATCTCATATAAATAAAGACAGGTAGATAGTATATGCTGTTATAGAATTTAGGGTTTATGTTTTATTTATTATAAATAAGCAGAAAAGTTTAGACTTTGAATTTTAATAGTTTTTTCCTATTAAAAATAATGGGGTTAACAAATAATCGTGTTTACTAATGGCGTTTTTTAAACAGTTATCGTTTTTGTTGTTTTATAAAACATAATTGATATGACGAGTTTCCTGAACTGAAACATTTATTTTTTTAAATAAATTTATCGACGAAGCTACTTAAAACAAGGTCAGATTTAAAGTTTAATAAATTATGTAATTCGTCTTATTTATCTTTACTGATGGGAGTGTAACAGAGATTTACTGTGAATGAATAGAATGAAAATTTTGTTGGGAGAATAGAGCATGCTTAACGTATTAGTTTTAAGGGGCCTGCGAATAAATATTTCTGTTAACATATATATTTTACCTATAGTTTCTCGTTGAGTCTGGTAAGTAGGCAATAAAAAGATAAGTATAGTTATAGTAAAGATAAGTATAAAAATAAATTCGTGATCCGTAAGGAAAAAATAACAAATTTTATGCTCCCCACGTGACTCCGAAATCAGAACAACTACTAAATCGAATTATGCGCCTCTAACACTAAGCGTGACCCATGTTATACAACTATGGACTTCACTGTGGACACATTCTTGTCAAGTTAGTTACTCACCGATTGAAACTGACTGACTGAAAGTATGGAATTATAATAGCCTTTGGGAATGCATCAAAGGTTCAAAACTTTAGCAAAATTAACGCGCGTAGTTTGCTCTTATTCAAAATATTAAAATAGTTATTCAAAAAGTTGTTAAACGAAGAATTGTGATTCTGTACATTATCTAAAGACTGTAACGTCAGAAGCGTTGAATTTTGAATAGTGTTCATTATGGAACAATATAGAATAAAAAATAATTATATTTATTCAATATGGGTTATTTAAATAATACTAATTAAACGTATTTTATTTTAACTAATCTAATCCGTAAAAAAGTCTCTGTCCTGGGGAAAACTAGCACCAACCAAACCCACTGGGCAGCTTCTTTTATAACATTTTTTAAAATATAATAATTTAAGTATTTAATATGCCTTTTATTCGTGTATCTGCACATGTGGTAAGTGTGTGTGGTAAGAAATATTAGGTCCTTATATATGAAATTGGCGTTTTGTCGTACTGGCCACTTTGATCTCAAATATCTCCTCTTTAGTTAGGAATTTCAATTTCAAATTCATGCAGCTATTTACCCATGCATTTGTTTTTCGAAAACCGTAATCCATATGTTTTTTCCATCTTTGGTTTTTTTCTTTGCGTCACTCAATTTACAAAATGGAAAACTTAAAATATCGCGTTATTTACGAGTACGAGTTCCGCCGTGGCACCAGTGCTGCAGAAACG
>DWIA01000230.1:0-12311 GCA_018248195.1 Archon apollinus
AAGGTTAAACAAATTTCCATATAAATAGTCAGTATTATTAAAGTAATAATTATTATAAGGAAGTAAAGGAAGTTTTTTCACTATGTTACTTCTAAACTTCTCTAATCTCTAATCTCTAATGAGACCGATATATCCTACACAAAATTATAATATACAATCTACGTTATTTAGTTAAATTGTAACATACGACCTTGCCTTTTTAGAACTGTTAATGATGTGGAATATTTGACCCAGCTTGTTCTTTGTAAAGGACTACATAAATTACCTCAACTAATATAAGCTTGTAGCATCATACATCATATTTGTATTGCTAGCTACAAGGCTTCAGATATATTATTCAATCCGACCCAGAATGGTGGTTTACCGGTGGTATAATTCCTGTTCAGGAATCCGTGTAGGTTGGTACCACCCCAGGTAAGCCATTCTGACGTAAAACAATAGTGTACACATATTCCTGTGTTTGAGTGATAACGTGCGTAGTGTGGTGCCACACCGAAATGTTTTGGACAGCATTTGTAATGTGCAGACGTAGCACTTATCATCAAGTCAACGTTTTGCTCTTCTCTTAAATTTATCCACTAAAAAGAAATGAAAAGCTGCTGAAGTATTTAGTGACTAGGTAAAATCTTACTTATGCATCTTTGTTTTGATAAGGATTTTATGTGATAGAATCACGCTGTCTATAAAGCAATTATCGTATTCATCAGGAGTTAAAACGCAAAATCATTTTCAGTATTTATCAGTAGGGATATATAGGCACGCAGCACATTCCATCAAGTGGTCTTTGTCGTACTTTTCCATCATTCATCATCGTCATTTCAGCCCATCACATGTTCGCTACTACAGGCAGCTCCACCAAAGATTGCCACACGACAAAACACGCTACTGTGTCACCTACATTCATCCAGCTTAGGTAAAATGCAGCAGGTCTTGGCTCCATTTTGTGTGGGTTCTGAACTTACCTGTACAAGATTGCACCTCGTAAGGTGCACGAATAAAATAAAATAAAAATAAGTAGTATACTACATAGGTTGTAGCACTCAAATTCGCACATCAGGAGATGTACCGCACTTCTACTTAGTATTAGCATAGAGTAGGTAGTTAAATTTCGCGAGCGCCGCTGAAGGTTTTTAAAAGACGACTTGTCTCTTCAACTGTTTTATTAAGACTGCTATTACTACATTTCTTACGACTATTTATACTAATAAAAATGCTTACACTCTATATGCTAATGAATGAGCATCTGTTACATTCGAATTCAACAGTAACCTGACGCCAGACTAAAGAATGTGAAGGAGTTCAATCGGCGTCGCCCGCACACTGTGCATTACTATAATTTGTTATATACAAATATAAACATAACAAAAATAATTTGTTGTATATTGTGCTTAGTAATAACAGGATATTATTAATGTGTTACAATAATATGTCTTAAGTTACAAATCAACATGTTGTTATGTTAGGGCCAGGTGCAGTATGGGTAGATTGCATAACTCCTCCCCCCATAAGTTCAAAATTATCAGAGGGATGATTATTATTGCTCTGATTATTTTGACTTAAACTTTTTACAAAAATTTTATATTTAAGGATTAAAAATACGGGAATTCCTAGTAATAAAATTATTTATAATATTTTATTTCTAATGTACGTGTATGTACTTCGTACGTTTATAACTCTTTCAGAATAGTAATTTTTCACATTCACTTAACTTCAGCAGATTGTTCGGGTGTTCGATATTTCGTAGATAGTTGGTATCCAAGCTGATGGGTTTTCTTTGCAATTGTGGCACAGAAATTACCATATCAGGAACATTTATAATAGGGAACTTTGTAAATTGTACGTTGCTGGTAGTAGTATGATATGATTTCAGGATTAATTCGACGAATTTTATTTTGCACTGATTATCCAAGATAATGAAGTTAGTTCCTTTTTTCATTGGTTATCCCGTTATTACAGATTTTTGACAATATTGTTTCAGTTTTACTGTAAGTAATCAATCGATGTTTTCCTTGTGATTGTATTTTTACTGCGTTAACTTCAACTTGTACTGGAAGACAGGAACTAATATTGCATGAGAATTTCATCAATTTTGATATGCAATTGTCTTCAGTTTTAAGTTGTGATGCGTCTTCATAGCGCAGGAACGTCACCTCATTGAGGTCGTTGCAACGCGTCGCGAGCGAGATCATTTCAGAACCTTTTACTACGGATATTTAGAGATAATGATTGAGGTTTGGTAAAGGGAGGTGGTGACAGGTATTGGAATTGCTCTATAATAAAAGTATTTTTCATTTTAAATTATTGATATGTCCAACACAAAAGTTATTTGACTTCCTTTCGAATATGCTTTATATAACTAACTTTATATATTGTTCTAATTTTACTAAATTATCATAATTTACAGCATATACAAGTTTGTTTGTTACGATACCAGAGATCATGACGTAATCGGTTTGTAGTTTTGTAATGAATAAATGAATGTCGGGTGTTTTCAGACATAGATTTTTACATGTTTATTAAAGTTATCTCTTAATATTAAATTCTAAGTCCTCATGCATTAAATCTAAAATCTTAATGATAGTCTACTTATAATAACTTACGCTAGCTTGACCTTCTTTCACAAGTAATACACCCGGATTCTTATTGATCCTTTGAAGTTGAAGGGCGTGAATTCTGGTGATCAATGTCAGAAGCTTGAGGAAGTACTTCCGAAGGTCGTTTAATGTCCTTAATAGGCACTTTTGTTTCGCGGTTTTTTACTTTGACTGGTACCGTGTTTCTATCGATTTCGCCCGATATATGTATGCGCTACTTGATATCGCGGTTTGTCTTTACTGCGTCGCGTATTTACGCCCTTTATAAAAACAGTGTCACCTTCGTGTATATCAAGGAACTTTTCACCGCTGCGTTTCTCTTTTACTTTTATTTTATTTTCTATTATTTTATCCGTTAAATGTTGGTAAAGGTATTTTGTTCGTTTCATGTGATCGTTTATTAATTGCTGTGTATACTGTCTATTGAAATTTACTCCGAAAGTACTATTAGAATCTGTGTGTCCAAAGACAACTTCAAAAGGAGTTAGACCTGTTGTCGAATGAATTGTTTGGTTATAAGACATAGTAATTGCGTATGTCATCACGCTAGCAGCGTCTGTTATTTTATGTTCATACTTTGCAATGCGATAAATTTCTAAAATAGTTGAATGAAAACGTTCTATCAGACCCATGGAATTAGGATTATGGGCAGTACCTATGTGTAGCTCTATCGTATAGAACTGTAACGTTTCTTTTAATAAAGTATTGTTGAATTCAGTACCAGAGTCAGCACTAATCCTGTTTGGTACGCCATAAAATGAGAAATATTTAATTAATGCACGGACTACTTCAGGAGTTGAGCGGTTGGATAGTTCGAAAGCTTGACCTAACTTACTAAACGCATCTATTATGGTTAAGAAATATTTACCTTCTATGCAAAATATGTCCATGAATAATTCAGAAAAAGGTCTTGATTGTGTTTGGGTCAATTGTAATTCTGGTTTAATGGGTTTACGATCATATTTCATTTTTTTACAAATTTCACAAGAATTAATTACAGTAGCAACTGTAACGTCCATATTTTTCCAAAAGTAACTACGTTTTAATTTCATTAAAGTTTCTTTAATGCCACGGTGAGATGTTTTACCACGATGGTAAGTGAGTATGACTGCACGTTGTTCATCTTCGTTCTCGACGTAAATAACTCTTTTAGTGCATTCATAAATGTTGACCGTATTCTTTTTAAATAATTTAATCACAGTTTCCGTAAATTGGTGACGATGTATTTGATTTTCGAAATAAAAGAAGTATTTCGTTTTTGGTTTAATATATTCTAAAAGAAATCTTTTAATAAGATGGGGATTATCGGTAGGTAAGTGTATTTCTAAAACCTTTTGTTTGTCACGTGATGTGTCTTTAACAGATATTTGATTCCTATTCCAGGAAAAAACAAGAACTTGATTGGGCTTTGTATCCACGGCTTCATTTAGAATGGGTATGCCACTGGTATCAATGTCTTGCGCAGAGTGTATCGTTTCGGGAAATGAACCAGCTGTGATAGTGCTAGAAGAGGGTGATTGCACTGGATAAGGTGATGTGATGTTTGAAAGATGTCAGAAACTATGAGCATCCCCTCAGGATGCTCATAGTTTCTGAAGAGTCTGATATAATTGTACTGTTTTTAGTGTTGCTTACGTTAACTTGCATTGATACGTCATCGTTGACTTTCTTATTTGGAAGTATATTCAATCTAACTCGTGAAAGGGCATCGGCATTAGTATTTTGTTTACAGTTTTTATATATGATATCAAAGTCGAATTCCGCTAGTCTAGTTTCTACCTGGTAAGTTTACTGTTGGGTTCTTTAATTGAATTGAACCATGCTAAGGGTCGATGATCAGTATATATAGTAAACTTACGGCCGTATAGGTACGGGCGAAAGTGCTTCGCTGCCCACACTATGGCTAGCAGTTCTTTCTCTATGGTACTGTAACGTGTTTCTGCGTCGTTTAACGTCCGACTTGCGTATGCAATTGGTTTTTCACTACCGACAGAGCCTTGTGAAAGGACGGCACCTAATGCGTAATTTGACGCGTCTGTAGTTAAAACGAAAGGCTTAGAAAAATCGGGGAATTGTAATATAGGGGCATTTACTAAAAGCTCCTTACATTTTTGAAAAGCTTCAATGTAAGTTTGTGTAATTTCAATTTTATTTCTTTTCTTTAAACACGATGTAAGGGGTTGTGTGATTTTCGAAAAGTCTTTTATAAATTTTCTGTAATAACCTACTAGTCCAAGGAAACTTTTTATTTCTGTGGATGTTCGGGGAAGTGGAAAGTCGAGTACTGCTCTTATCTTGTCATCGTTAGGTTTTAAACCGTCTTTCGTAATTTTGTGTCCTAAGTAAAGCACTTCTTTTCTGAGAAATTCGCATTTCTCGAGTGTAACTTTAAGGTTAGTCTGTCTCAGTCGGTCAAAGATTTTTCTGAGCTTTTCTAAGTGCTCTTGTAAACTATTCGAATATACTATAATGTCATCTAAATAGACAAGGCAATGGATGCCTTGTAAACCTCTCAACACGTTGTCCATTGCGCGTTGGAAAGTTGCTGGAGCTGACTTGAGCCCGAAAGGCATGCGAATGTCCTGAAGGGGTGGTGAGAGCAGTTTTGGACCTATCTGACTCTTCTACCTCAGTTTGGTGATAGCCGCTTGCAAGATCTAAGGGCGGGCGTACACGGACTGCTCGAGCAGTTAACGGCTGACCGACGTACACGGACCGCTCGAGCGGTCGGCGTTGACTGCTTGAGCAGTCGGTTGTTGACTGCTCGAGCTGTCTCTACCAACCGCTCGAGCAGTTGAATTTCTACCGCAGTCTAGTCATGGATTCTGACGAGGAAGCACTGCTTTTGCTGCTTCTGCTCAAGCGGAGACGACGGCGGCGACGTCAAAAGAGAAAATTTTGGGTTCATCCAATTTTGGAATTAAGAGAACAACATGGACAATTCCATCATTTGTTTATGGAACTTAGAAGTGATGAAGAAAAATTTTGCAACTATTTTAGGATGTCAGTGTCTTCGTTTGATGAAATGAATAATATACTAAGGTCTAAAATTAAACGTGAAGACACAATCATGAGGAGAAGTATCCAAGCAGAAGAAAGACTAGCAGTAACATTGAGGTTCGAAAAATAAATAACAATTATTTAAATTTTTATTCATTAAAAATATTGGAAAATAATTCATCAGACATTACTGAAGATGATGAAAGGTCTTCAAATTGAGAGTTTTGGTCATCAGCCGCTGATGTAGAGGGGCCAGTCGCTGATTTAGAGGGGCCAGTCGCTGATGCAGAGGTAGAGGGGCCAGTATTATAACCATATTGTCCACGGTAATCATAAGGTGAATTCTGTGATGAATATCCCCTGCTCGCAGGATATATGTGATTTGTCATCCCTTTAAAGTATTTAATTACGTTAAGTATTTCTGTCTTAGCATCTAATTTATACTGCTCATTAATTTTTTTAAACTCGCCAACTAATGACAGAAAAAACAATTTATCTTCATCTTCAAAAATGCGCGAATTCTGTGATTTTTCATCGAAGCGTTTAGCTAATTTTTCAATTAAGACGTTCTCATCTGTGATTGTAGTATTTAATTTTCTTTTGTTTCTTTCTTTGTTTATTTTATTTTGACGATTTTCACTTTCTTCAGACGTAATTTCAGCGTGCTCACTTTCTTCTAAACTGTTTGTTTTATCGGGTCTATCTTCTATTATTACCTTTAAAAAAGACATCTGCTGATAATATGCATATGGCCGAATGTTTAGGGCTGCTGAACCACTCTTTGGTTTTATTTTTTTAGCATATCTGGTGTACCCATCTCTTAATGTCTTCCATTTTTTCTGTATTAACATGGCTGTAACAACAAAAAAATATTTATTGGTACAATTTATTGATTAAAAAATATGTTTTTACAGGTATTTGGCAACTGGATGTACATTTATGGATTTGCAATATAGTTTTAGAATAGCATCAACAACAATTGGTAAGATAGTGAGGGATGTTTGCAGAAATATATGGATACATATGAAGGATATGTGTATGGAACAACTAACTGAAGATAAATGGAAAGACATAATAAATGGTTTCAAAAAAACTTCTAAGTTTCCGAACTGCCTTGGCGCCGTTGATGGCAAACATATTAGAATAATACAACCCGCGCAAAGTGGATCGTCATATTATAACTATAAAAATTATTTTTCGATAATACTTCTAGCAGTATGTGATAGTAATTATATGTTCACTTTTGTGGATATAGGCTCGTATGGAAGGCACGCTGACTCGACTATTTTCGAAGAGAGTTGTCTATATAAAATGTTACAAGAAAAAAAGTTAAATATACCTCCACCTTCTGCAATATCGCATAATGGACCTGTATTACCGAATGTGTTTACTCGTATTGGGGATGAAGCATTCAGCTTGCAGGAAAATTTAATGCGTCCATATGGTGGCAAGAATTTACCAGAGAAAAAAAAAATAACTATATAAAAATTTTAATATCACGTGCTAGGCGATATATTGAATGCACGTTTGGCATTTTAGCTAATAAATGGCGGATCTTCCATAGACCACTTAACGTCAGTGTTGATTTCGCAGTGGATATAGTAAAAACATCATGTGTTCTTCACAACTACGTAAAACAACGAGATGGAAATAAATTTGAGGATACGTTTGAGGGTCTTCCTCACTCTATAGTACATTCAACCCAGCAAGTTCGCCCAGGTGGGCCTATGTTAACAACAATCCGTGAAGAATTTGCTAATTACTTTGTGAGCGAAGAAGGCAAACTAGATTGGCAATGGAATATGATATAAATCAATAAATATGTGTGTGACTTTATAATATGACATAAACTTAATAAATGTGTGTGTAATAAAATGACTGACTTTTTTACTTACCGATTTTATTTTTTTCTTGATTTGTTTTTTCATCAAAGTTCTCAATAACTTGGGCGCAAATAATTGCCCATGCATTGTTCTTCTTTATTTTGTCGCTGTGCTCCTTAAGCTTATAGTTCCAAATAATTTCATGTGTTTTAATTGCACTTATAAGCGCATCACTATCGCACACACCCTCCATTTTCAAAGATCAGTCGACAAATGAGACGAGACAGAGAGACACTAGACGCCGCGAGGCCAGAAGAGAAGGGAGGGGAGGTCGTAGAGCTGTCGACTGCTCTAGAGCCGCCGACGGCTCGAGCAGTCAGTGTATGCCTTGCGAATGCTCGCGAGCGGTCGACAGCACGATGGAATTTCATCATGTAGTTGACGGCTTGAAGTTGTCGCGACTGCTCGTGCAGTCGTGTGTACGGCAGCGAATGAATGGCTATAGTTCACCGCGCGGTCGCGGCTTCAAGCAGTCGGTCATAACAGCTTGAAGCAGTCCGTGTACGGCTGGCCTAAATGAAATTTCAGCAGTCGTTGCAGCATGTGTGTCTGTGGGTTTTATAACTGTCAACAGGGTGTCAAAGTTGCTAATAATAACATTATTGTCTAATTCACAGTTTCCTATAGTACCTATATTTGATAAATTGCTTATTATTGCAGTTTTAAGACCAGCTACAAATTGACTACTTGTTGGGTTTGTGTTGGAACCACAGAAAAAGGTTCTCAAGGGGATCTTGTTGCAGTCTTCTTGTTGCAATACTTTTGATTTCATGTTGTTGGTTCAAATTCCTCCACAACCGCTACACCGCATTCAAATTCCATAGCCATCCTTCTTGTGAAGTAGGCTTGCGAAGGCCAAAAACTTCAAAGTACCAAAAAATTCTTTCATTTGTTGAAATAGTATTAGGTGTCGACTAGTTGCCGTTAAGTTAGTGGCATATGGCTTTCCTCTACGAAGATCAGAACAATCACTATCTAAATAATCAAATAATTTATTCATATTTGCAGTAACATTTGCTGTTACAGCAGCCTCTGAAGGTAGAGTCCCTGTAAATTCCAACATCTTATAAGTTATACTATTACTACTATAAATTAAAAGATCAATATTATATAAATACATATGCTTGTAAACATGTTCGCAAATAGGGCTTTAACAATTTTAATGAAATTTGCAATTTAGGGCTTTACAGGGGTGAAAAACTCCATCTAGCTAGGTCTTATATCTGGGAAAATTCGTTTCCTGGTTTTTTACACGAGCAGAGCTCATACTAATACACCCAGGTACTAATAAAATAATAAATAAAGACAGAAGAAACGGGTACTACCTATATGTAATTCTAATTTAAATTCAAGTAAATTATCAGTCAGCAGTAAAGCCTGACCAACAACATAAATCACTATCTGTAAATGTCATGTCAACCATTACAGATCATATACATTCCCACAAACATGCTCGAGCCTATCCTACATGAGTGCAACTAGGTCATTATGTACCATTCTGGCCCAGTGTGGTTTGGTCAAAGATTGTCAACAAATATATTAAAAGAAAGTATGTATGTGTGTATAAATTATTTGTATTGAATAGAGTACCTACCTATCAGATAATTTGGCATACATGCCAGCTGCTGCACAGAGTGGCTCAAAACTTGTACAGCCAAATTGACCTTCATTTTTTGCTTCATATTAGGATTTAGATGATCTTTCTTAAGGCAGGGAGCAAACACAAAATTTGGATTATTATTATCAATTTCATAAAAAAAAAATGTATGTGGCTCCATTTTACAACACCTGTAAAAAATATAAAATAATATTAATGTGATATACAAAATAAATAAGCCCATGAAATGTAAATCATAAATATAAATTTATAATAAAACTTATTTTTCTACTCATTGATTTTCATATGCCTAAATAAAAAACTTAATGAATACTGTTGAATCACACTTGTCACTGTTATCACAACACTGTGCAACACTGTTGATGAATTGGGATTGTGTGCATATAGTATGCTTATATAATATTATACTGCTTATATATATATCATCGGTGATACTGCAATGCCGCATAACAAACATTGGAAAAAACCGAGCATCTACTCAGGAACAATATTGCAGGAGAGTAAAATACCTACTTATTATTTTCGTTGTTACATTTGTTACGTGGCATTGTTGTGTCACTGACAATATATATATATTGTCGGATTCCCGGAAGTCAGCCCCGTAGGACACTCCAACTTCACAGGCGACCCAAGGGCGTTATATAGGCTCGCTGTCACCAGGGCACCTTTAAGGGTGGTCCGAACCCTGAATCCAACAATCAAGCTCTTCTGATTCTTTCGTCAGGGATTCTTCTGTAATCCCTCGTTTAGTGGGATCGTTGGGATCCAAGCACAAATAGTAGATTTGTAGTGTTCTAGAGAGGGTTTGGTTATGTTCGACGGGAACACCCTCACTTTCAATAATGTTGGTTTGTTACAGGGAATCTTCCTGGAGTATGATTCTTCAAGGAAACACTTTGTATTATACATCAAACTTTTATTGTGAACTACTTTTAACTACATTAGGCTTTACACTAAACGTTACAGCCTACTGGTTAGCTTAACACTTGAACGTGAACTGACTGTTGATTAATTCTAGTGGTTCACAGGCCTGCTTATGTACTGAGTGCTTGACCTTGGAAGGTTCTGGTCGTTGGTTGACGCAATAATTGAAATAGTTGTGCAATAGTTGAAATAATTGTGCAATGTTGTGAAATATGAAGGGGTTGGTTGGATACAACACCTTCCCCCTACGAATGATTTTTGTTAGTATTTTTAAATTCGAGACAAAAATCTTATATTTTATACATGAGTTAGAAATCTTGGATTTAAGTGTATACATGAGTAAGGAATCTTAGATTTAAGTTCTTAGATTTAAGTTTATACATGAGTAAGAAATCTTAGGTTTATAAAAAGACATTTTTGTTAAATTTTAACATTGGTTTGCTTTTGAAATCGATTGATGAAGAAGATCTTACATTTCTTCTTCCTGTTGGTCTAGATGAGTATTGAGGTGGTTCCTCAATTGTTTCATGAGTTTCAGGTGTATATCTAACCACGTATTCTGATGTTGACTCTCTTGGTTTAAAACATTGATTGTAGATTTGAACACATGGATTACAACTGTTTTGGAGTCCACGCTCTGGATTTGGTGGTTCTTTAATAAAGCAACAAATACGTCGAAGTATGCTAAGAATTCCAAGCCATTTGAATAAGTTGTATAATAATACTAGTCCTCCTATTCCTAAGGCTATTGTTAGTATAGTAGTAATTATATTAGAGTCTTTAATTATAAATGGTTTGCTTAAATGCTCTTGAAGTATTTCATCAAACTGTTGAAGTTTGTTTTGAGCATATTTTAATTCATTTAAATCTAAGTTGGTTGGGAACTATTTTAAGTTCTTCTGTAATGTTATCTCTTAATTTAATACAACAATCATCTTCTGTTATATCTGTCATAGGGATTTTGTTATTTAATTTAATTGTAGATGATAATGTTAGTGATTCAAGAATAGCATGATCTGTATATGCTTTACAATTAGGTTCTAATTCTAATACTCCTAGAGATTTTAATACTTCTTCTGTAGTTTCATCTTTATCTTGACATAAAATATTGATACTTGTACGTTTACTAAGTATAAATAGCCATTGGTTGTTTAAAAGAGGGTGCCATATTTCAGTTTCTGCTATCATGCTCTTTACTTGACATTCTTTGGGTATTGAAATTGTTGCTGAAGAGAATAATTGCATTTCACATTGTGATGTTTCTGCACGTTTAGATATGGAAACCTCTTTACATACGAATTGTTTAGACTTATATTCTATGCATGCACTTAAATCATTGAGAAGAGAGAAGATCGTCCTTGTATTCGCTATTAAAATATAAGGTTTGGTAGGTTGAATATACGAATACAGGTTTGGTTGATTATTATGTGGTGTTGGTAAGGGGAACATTTGATAGAGTTCATAGTTGAACATGTTTACAATAGGAATGTCAAAGGATATTCTTTAAGGAAAGCTTTGGTATTTAATAATTTATAGTAATCATAGGTATTTTCTAATGTAGGTTCCATTGGAAGTGTGAATCTTGTTGAAATTTGTTTTAATTCATATTGGAAATTTGACTGCGTTAAGATTTCGAAATTAACTATGCCATAGGTTACTAAAGATAACGCGTTAAGATATTTGTAAAGGATGTTTCTTGTTTCTGACGTCATTTCTATTAAAAGGAGAATATGTTCATTGATGTCAAATTCAAAATTTAACCTTTCTTCATTTGTTGAAGTTGTTTTAATGAATCGTCAAAATTCTCAAGATTTTGGTTCATAATATTGACATTCTTTTGAAGACTTGACAGTGAATGATTAAAAGTAGTAATAGTTGATGATATTACACTAACTTGTTGTTTCATTAACATTTGTGTTTCTCGTTCATTGTTCATAAGCGTTTTAATGGAATCTGTATAGAATTCAGCGTCATCAGCATCTGGTGTGCCGAATAGCCATTTTAAACCACGGCCGATTCCATCGATTAATCCTCGTTTAAATCTATTGAAATTTGGACTATATTGAAGTGCTATTATGCTATAGTCTTGTAATATTTCTTTTAAAGAAGCTTGTATATAACGCATGGAATTCATGCAATTTGTTTGTAGGTGTTCACGATTTAATTTGGTGCAAAGATTAATTGATTTTTAAATGTGAGTAAGGTAAATTTTTGATTACTTAATTTAGCTATTCCTAGTTGATTAAAGAAAATTCCTCCAGTTTTAGAAAGTGGAGTGATTTTATAGCTAGA
>DWIA01000231.1:0-12296 GCA_018248195.1 Archon apollinus
GGCCTATCCTCTACAACGAAATATTTCAAGAAAACAAATATAACAAGCCATATAGCTTGAAGAACCGATAGCCGTTGAAGATGACGTTTTCTCAAGTGTCACGGTCGTGCCTCGATAAAAAGCAATGTAGTATAACACTCTTCACCATACGAAAATACGGTCCGGTATTAGATAATAAACGTGCAACTTACACTCTGGATCATAGAACAAGACAACTTTCACTAAATAAAATAAAAAACAGGTAATCTAAACAATATTTAAAAGTACGAGGAATAAGATTTCAAAATTCTAGTTTCATTCAAGTTATTTAACGTGATTTCCCAGGGAGCACGATGCCGGTGGCGCAGAACGAAAAATTAATAATCAATTCCTACGCCCATATATATATTTAAAAATTTGAAAAATGTTGAGAAATTTTATGGAAAATAAAATAAAGACGTAACGTGGTTTTAACTTTGAATCAATCTTACAAGTACGATTTATGTCTTCATATCTCAAAAAATGTGCGACCTTGGGCATTAGATTATTATCAAACGTAATACGCACGCACACACGCACAGTGTTTCGTCGTATTTGCTTGTAGTGTAAATAATGTATTGACATTTATAGTAAAATTAGTGTTTTTGAGGCACTCCATCACGCCAAACGCGAAAGAATACACAATTGCTAACAGATTTAAAAAAAAAAAATTATATGGTAGTTGATTACTGGTCTATTTCGACCACGGCAACAAATTCCGAATACTGTAGGACTCTATCAACTATACGCGCAAACACAAGGTATACTCATTCCCAAAATGGAGAGAGTACAGAAGGCAGGCTTCATATAATTGGCTAGGTAATGTATTTACCGTAACCAGTATATTCACTAGTATTAGCCTCATCAGAGGTCATGTCTTCCGAGCTCTCAATAACTATGTACTATCTTCTTCTTCTTCTTCCACCGCCTGTAAAAGTCAACTGCTGGACATAGGCCTCTCCCACCTTGAGAGGAATAGCCGCAATCGCCATGCTTGGCAGGCGAATTGGCGATCGCAGAACAAGACACTTCGAACTTTAGACGCTACTGCCCTTTACCGGTCAGTATTATTTAAGTATGTCCTAATAAAGATGGTTATCCCGCCATCAATCAGAGACCATGCGATTTTCCTGGCATTTCCCTTACTCGACTTTTACGACATCCACGGCAAAAAATGGTGTGGCAGATTCATTTGTAACGCCGCCTCCAAACGGCTGTGTACTACAAAAATACTAATTTGTTATGTGTCCCATTGCTTTCTTGCCAGCATAATATTACTTTCTGATATTTCCTAGTTAGGAAATATCAGAAGACAATACTAAATATGTGGAATAGTTTCACCAAATTTTTTTGTATACTATCGAAACCTTGTTGCTATAACCAGTGTTGATACGGCTGGATTGGTTTATGTATATTTTCGGCACAATAAGCGGAGTGACTAAGCAATTGCCTTCTTTCCTACGAGTCGCTAGTTCGATTCCTGCACTGAACAAATATTAGTAAAACCCCCAGATTGACATCCGCATCGACAATCCTACGTTTAAATCGCAAAATTTTTGTAAAAACACAAATTGTCAAGTTGTTTATGTCTGTAAAATGCAGTCACACTATATATCCCTAATATACTATTGTGGGGCAATGTTATATTTTTATATTTCATAACAGAATTTCATACTTTTGTGTTTGTAAATATAAACTTTATTAAAATTTACATATTATATACAATTATATTTAGTTTTTTTAATGTTTTCAAGTCGCATAACATGTAATAGGTATACCTATTACATGTTCTGCGAGTATCAAATTAATATAATTAAATAATAATTTATCATATCTTGATAAATTCACCTTACAACTTAATTTATCCAATAATGTTTTTTTTATATCAAAATTAGGAACGCCTGGCTGATACGAAATAAAAAGTTAAAATTACTTTTAAATCGACTTTCACGTGGGACAGATGCTTCTATGAAATGAATATATTAAAGAGGACCAAGAAGCTAAGGAAAACTTCCAAAAAGCTTTAATGAAAATTATAATATAATTTAGGTGCTCGCCTCTTAAATAAACGACTGCCCACTTTGATTTACGATATCATCTATTCTAACTAATTCTAGATTTTGTAGAATTTCTGTAGTCAAATTTTATTCAAGTTCTAAAAAACAGAAATGGAAAAATGAAAATTCGTGCCATTTTTGAAAATGAGTTTCGTCGCGATAGCGAAACGCGATTTAGGCTATTCACAACATCAACAAGCATTGGATCATTCACAGGCAACTGCCACAAACAATTACACCATTCGTCAATGGTTTTAACGCTTTTGTTCTGGAAATTTCGTCTTTAGGATGAGCCATGTGAACGACCCACGAATAAGGCTAATAACGAGGTAAAATTATAGTGAAAGCTGCGCTATGTCAAAGGGCAGCTGAGTTTGCAGCAACGTTGATATCAGTAATAAAAAATTGGTTCATCTGCGTCAAGTGGCGGTTCACATGATGGTAAGCCATCACTGCCGCCCATGAACATCCGCAACAACTGAGGAATTACGGGTGCGTTGCCGGCCTTTGAGGAGGAATTGGTCTCCTATATTAAAGGTGGTTTAAACAATCATTCGTTTCAACTTCATGAACACAACATACGACGTTTTTGAAATCTCTTAAAGACGGACACAGTTCCTTATTTATTTGGACAGTATTCTTATTTATTTGGATAACTTTTTGAAATAGAAAAATTGATTTTGAAGTAGCTATTACCAGAACTTGAAGAATATTTTGCCCGTCCCTGACATTTTTACTGCGCGTATGTAAATAATAAAGACTATTTATTTTTTCCTTTATTTCAACAAACATCAATCATCACTTCATCATCAGTTCAGATTTGTATTATAAATCCACAAGTGTGTTTGTTGGTTTATTGATTTGATGGATTGATATTCTTTCACGGTTAAACGGAGTGACCGATCGAACAGATTTTTGGTATGCAGACATTTTAGAGGCCCGAGAACAACATAGGTTACTTTTTATTTATTTATATATTTATGTATAGAGAGAGAATAAGAGCAATAATGTGCGAAGATTACTGTTTTTTGACTTGTAGGGCACCGACAACTAGTGTAGTTACAGGGTATTGACACTTGTGAACTAATGTCTCAGTATGGTTCCACGCAGAAATGCTAGCTAGGTGACACAACATTTATTATGGATTATGGGCTAACGTAAACAGTTACTATCCAGTGAACGCCAATATATTCTTTGAAGCGCAAATAGGTTTAGGGTACAACCTTGACGTCGCAGGTTCGAGAACATGAGCTTTTAAGCCTAATGCAAATGATTAACAGGAATATTAGTAATGTAAATAGCTTTGCCAGTATCCTTTTCAAAACCATTAGCTCATCTCGTTACTGTCTTCGATTAAAAAAAAGATGACTGAATTTATGTGATGAAACCAAAATTTAGTTGTTAAGTGACTTTACCACGGACAAAGAAGGGAATGAATTGACGATGAGGAATACGTAGATTTACAATATTAATGTCAATTTTATTTGTTGAGGATATTCGAAAAAGTTGTTAATATATGTTTTATTAAAAAGACGATGCCCCACAGTAGGATTTCCTGTGTCGTCAGTTCATTTTACAGACATACATTTCATTTTTGGCCGGTTCGCTCCAGTTGGGATTCGACCCCAGAATCAACAGTGTAGATGTCAGTACCTGACATATACCTTACCACTAGGCAACGCGGTCGTCAAAAATTATAAAGTAGTAGCTATTAGTGCGTCAAGTATTTTTATAAATTGGTACCGCGTAACTCAGGGACTCTATAAATTTCGTTGCATATGAGTAACGCGAGTAAGATACTCGACGCCCAGTACGACTCTAATCAGTATTGTTACGTGATAATTTACTTCTGTGAAAAAAATTATTTGAGGACGTGTAGAATCCGCAACTCGAAATGAGGTGGCATTACGGTCACACAAATAGTTGCTAAGTTTAGTACTTAGTTTAACAAAATATTAGTCAACAAAGAATAACATTTGCCATGTTCGTAAGATCGTCCGTCCGCGCACGTTTCTTGTATAAATAATATTCCAACTCCTCTATTTCATCGAAGTCAATGTGATAATAAAAACAAACTGTTGAAAATTTAGGTGTACATATTTGCATGAAACCTAATTAATTTAAAAAAAAATATATTGACATTTTACAGACTGAAATTGACAAATCTTCCGGAGAAATATCAAATTGCAATAAAAATTCCTCTTTCATTTATTTTTCATCAGCGATTCAGATTATTATCCCTCGATAAAACTTCGCCCAACGGTCGACATAAAATTGGGTTTAACGATGAATTGTTATACTCGTATGCACATACCTCTATCTCTGACTTTCACCATTTTACTATTGTTTTACTATTGGTTTTCAACCAATCATTATTTTTTAGAAAATTAAAACTAAAAATTATCCGGAATAGAGTAATATTTCTATTATATTGCAAAATGTACAGCAGTGAATTAACATTACAACATATTGATATACTGATATTCAATCAGTCATCACTGAAAAGTTTGTGGGACCGCCCTAATTTCTATAGAATTTTTCGTACATAGCTTCTCTCTACAGAAACATCTATCGGTAATTATATCGCCACATTAAAGAGCTCTTACGTCCAAGATCGCGCTGTTGAAGTTTCTAAGAAGCGGACTTTATATACAACATCTAATTATTACTGGTAAGACGAGATACAGCTGCTCGCGTCGTTAGGAAACACTTGAATCATAATTTCCTACATGTGTCCCCTGGACAGTGCCAGCAGTTAGTGTCGAGCAGCACCACTTTTCGGTGATAGGCTTCGGCTGCTAACTTTTGTTACCACCCACCAACGCAAAGCCTTGCCGCCAAATGAGTTCCGGAGTGATGTTAGGTGAAGTCACATGAAGGACGGGTCTAAACAGTTGCATTGCCTATGGGAACCGGGTACCACGCGTCAGTTTTTGGGTGTATCGGGTGCTTGGTCGCGGAGGGTAGCGGAATCCGAAACACGATGTTTCGCTGGCCGACCGCAGGTAATAGAGGGCCCAATTGGTGAATTACCTACTCATGAAATGCCAACTAGCGTAAAATCCCAGGGTGGCGCCATCCAGCCGGTCAGCGACCGATTGAGAGGACCCACTAGCGATCTCTGGGGGGTTCGGGCGTCCCCGCAGTCTCCGGATCAAGTCCCACAGACGCATTAATTTTGATAGTGTCGTTGGGTTATCATCGCAACGCCTTCTTTAACTGCCTTCCTCCATCCCTATTCACTCCTCCTCATGAAAAGGTGGAACAAGAAAAGTAAGCTTAAACAACGGTTGCACATTCTCTCGTTAAAAGTGCATCCCACGATTGCACTAATTAAACTAATTTCAACGCAGTCCATCACCATCTTGAAACTGAGAAGCTGCACCTACTTTTCTTGACAGAGACGCAAATCAGATGCTAGTTAAATGCGGCGTACCTAAAAGGAGCCAGTTCACCTTGGTTACTGCTTTCCGGAATGTATCTTTGGAATACACCGACCACCTTCAGTTATTAGGAGTAAAGCGAAAGCAGCTACGAGGAAGTTGGGAGTTCTTGTGAGGCGGTATTTTACTCCGAGACAGCTTCTTACTCTGCAGAAAGCACAGGTCCGATCGGCTGTAGAGTACTGCTGCCATATATGGGCTAGTGCTGCTAGATATAATATGGCAGTTTTGGGCTCGGTGGGGAGACGAGCTAAAAGGCTTAACGATAACCCTGATTTGGTCAATACCAATCTGCCTAGCCTTGAACATAGGCGTAAGATGGCTAGTCTCTCGGTTCCCTACGGGCTACGTTTTGGAGTGTGCGCAGAAATTACACAATTTAATTCCCCTTTCCCCTTTCCATCACCGGTTAAATAGACGCACGGCGGGCTTCCATCCTTTTGTTGTAGATATACCTAGCATTCATTCATAATGCGTACAGCAAAGGACTGGAATAACTTACCTGCATCACACTCTCCTTCTTCCATTTCCAGAATATATATATATTCTGTGAATGTAACAGAAAATAAATTTATAACAATGGCTGGCACATACGTTATGCTTGTGAACAGGTGCTGCTTGTGAAGGCTGGACTACTTGAGTTTATAATACACTTCTAAATGTATTATTGAATATATATTGTTTTGAAATTTTGTAATGGAGCATGCTACGGTTGTCTTTCGAACTATTATTTGTAAATTTATGTGTAGCACTTTGAGACTAAGATTAATTACGTAAAAGAAGATAGTTTTGCAGAGTTTTTTCGCCTGTTTCTTCAGAGTCAGGAACCTCATTACGAAACAGTTGTAGATTGCAAGAAAATTACGTTTGACAAAAAAATTATATTTCTTACGTTGAAAAATATAAAAATTTCGTATCATACAAACGGTATAGGAATGAAAGTACGTAATTTGATGGATCTTGTAATAATTTAACACTTGGGTTTTTAATTGATGTATTTATTATACATTACTATATTATTACATTATTATATTTTTATAGGTCCTTAAAATTAAACAATACATTAAAATATAATGGAATCGTTAGATGTAATGAATTCATTAGAAGTGGAAAACTTTCAGTCTAGGACAAGGCATTAGTAGAATATTAGTCTATGGGTATAGTCTATAAGTACAATGTTTTCATAACTTTTAGTAAAAGTCCTTTTTTACTTCTGCCCAATAAGTTTTTAAGATGGTTTTAAATCTTTATTCAATTATAAGATCATACGTCATAACAGAAACTTTTTTAAATATACCTTCTCATACTTGCCTTTTCAAATGAGATATTGTCCATATAATATTTTATCTGCTAACCATTTTCGAGATATATGCCAACGTTGTTAAACTGTTCTTGAATTTGTATGACCTGCAGATAGTTGTTCAGGGTCAGGGTGTTTGTGTATATTCAATATGATTCAACTTTCCGATTTCCGCCATGGTGATAAATTCTGAATACTATCGGAAGCTCTCAACTGCGCAGGAGATGTCATAGTGACACAAGAGTACGCATTAAAATAGAGTCAAACAGTGGAGCTCACATAATCGGTGGTAGGCTAGAATAGACACTCACACACTGTCACACACAACGCAACCAAGTCCGAAAACCAACAATTTGTAAGTTTGCACAAACGTTAGTTCCAGCTAGAATGCGAACCTAGGATCCGCAGCGCAGCAGTCGGGAACTCTAACAACTAGGCCACATGGCCATCGTGTGTGAAATATTCGTTTTGAATGCACCCACGACGCAAGAAAAATCCTAGTGTAGAGCAACGATTTTTTAATGGAATAGAAAGAAAAAGAGACCACATCTTTCCATATCATTATTTTAAAGACTTATGAAAGTTGTTTCGCTGTTAAGTAACTGTAACGTAAAACTCTGATAGTTTAAATCGTACCCAAAATATAAATTACATTGAGATATTAAACAAATATTGGCTAAGACATTAAAGATATTTAAATTTTAATGAAATGTATAAAGACCTCGAGCATTTTTAAAGATTTAAACTTTTAAATCTGATGAAGAGACTGCAATTGTTTTAATCACTTTAAATCAACAAAGCAAATGCTAAATTAAAAGGAATAATCCTGTAAAAGAGTCCGCATCCAATGATCAGATATGATGCCGCATAAATACATTTCAAACTTAATTAACAAAGCTCAGATTACATCTTTCTGAAGAAAATACTACGATAAACTTGATAAAAACTTATTTTACAAAATGCACTAAACTGAAAATGAAATTAATCATTAGGTCGTCATACTTTTTAATTTCAAAAACCAAAAAGGACTACGATAAATATAAAGTCCAACATTTCAATTCTTTCTTCGACATTTGGACACACAGAAGTTTTTTGCTTAAAAAAAAACTAAATTTGTCAGTTTGTGAGACAAATATTAAGATATACTCTGGTTTGAATCGAATTATTCCAATTAAATAACAATTAATCATTTAATAAAACTATATATTTACGGAATTTATCGCGTTTATTTTACAACTATTTATTTCCCGACGTTTCCAGTGCTTTACAGCACGTGACCATGGGTGCTTTTGCATTTTATTTTATGAGACAATTTAAAACTAGTACGTCGTAAATATTGTTTAGAGAATTAGAAATCAATGTTCCAAGAGAAACTTTTGCGCTTAGATCATAAAATATTCCAGTTCGTAATTTTAGTGAGTAATTAAACTGGACGTCGAAGTTGCTCAGTTCAAAAACAAATAAATTTTGCTCAAGATAAAAAGTGTATGCAGAGACTTATAAAAATCATTCTTTATAATATCAGATTATTACGTTTGATTACAGTGCTCATGCGCTAAGATTATGTTTACCTAAAGTTGGATTGAAAATCACTTTAAATTTTTTATCACTACGTCGTCTAATAATTTTATCGTAACGCCTATTTGAGCATTGGAGAAATACTCGGATACAGCTTTCAAAGCAAAAGAAAAGCAACGAAACATGTAAACTCAAAATCGAATACTTCGTGCAACGATTAAGCGATAGGCTTCTGCTAAAAAGGTCACAATTCCAATATTCGAAAAATTTATATGGCCTAGAGATAGTTGCTTCTGATCTGGTTGTTGTTTGAGCATTTGCAATATATGACTAATAGTTAATTGAATCAGTTATTACTTTACGGTAATCCATTACAATAAAGTTGAGAAAATGAATTTGCCAAGATCCGCATGCAAAGAAAATGTTATTATTATGCCTAGTTTTTGGAGAGCACTGCCCGCCCTCCCACAAAGGAGTGCACAAGCAAAGTAATACCACCACCGGGAACCGCCAATCGATGCCCTCTACCACTATAATACTACCACTAGGCAATACAAACCCAAAAGTTGAAACCATGACATGTGTTTCGTCTGGAAACGAGACATTATCAAGTCGAGTGGATAAGTTTTATATTTTGCATGCGAATCCTAGCAAATTAATTTTCTCAACTTTGTTTCAACTAATCGCTGTGCAACGCAACAACGTTACACGTTACGAGAAATTGTAATCTGGGATATAGTCTTTTAAAACAAATTGCAAAAATGACATTCAAGAAAAGAGCTCATACCTTTTTAAAGGCCACAACATACACCCAACTCCTCTGATACTGCAGATGTTCATGGACGGCGATGATCACTTACCATCAGGTAAGCTGCTACCTCATTTGCTCCCTCTTCTATAAAAAAAAATTCATGACTCGCGACTAAACAGTCACGAATAAAACTGTAACGCCGAGTCCTATAAGCAAGTTTCATAAAAACTTGGTATTTTAAAAGTTATCTCTCGATTGATGTTATTTTAAGACATAATTACTACAAATCTCAAGTGGTAGGAACTTCATGAGTTTTAATTAAATGAAACCTGCAGCAGCTTAAAATTAAAATATTTAAACTCGCAAAGTGCTTTTACAAAATGCAGTGCGCCTAGATTTGGAACAATGTTTGTAGTGATGAAAAAATATACCAACTCATAGTACATAAGACTTCTTTTTATTATAGAATAGAGTATTTGGCGGTTGTGTTTGGGCGGCCAGATCGGGTGGTCTGATCTGGAGTAGACGTCTCCTCCTACCAGTAATATTTGGATTTTGTATATATAGTACGCGTCTTAAGAATTATTATGCTTCGCAAAGTTGCGACATAGTTGACGATAGATGTACGACGATAGTTAACAAGTATTTTATCAAAATTCCGTATTATTCTGGGTGGTAGTGTAAATAAATCTGCCACACCATTTCATCTCGCGGGTGTCATAAGATTCGACTAAGATATTCTTGGAGATTTTTTCGCTTTATGACATATGAAGGATGAATCCGTTTAGGTAGGTACCAGTAACAGCAGTATCAGTAGTGTGACGCGTGACGTATCAACAAACTACACTAAATTTCACTCTGAAGGGCACTGATTACCAATATAATTACGGACAGATTAGACATAAAAACTGATAATTCAGGTTGATGAACGCAGTGAGCAGGCACACAGAAATAATCTGGGTAAGACAGCATTTGTTAAAAGCAAACGTTACACTCACCATTAGGTGAACATTTTGCTCGTCTCGTTAGCTTCATCCATAAAAAAGTGACGGGCAGTAGTGCCTGATACACTCTTTGGTGCACGCCTGCCAATCGTATCAGGGAGGATTTGCTTTAAGATTTCCAGAAGTGGGCAATTTACAGGCGAATGAAGATAATAACTTCAGTATAATAGCACAATAGCAGCAAATTTTATGAAAATTTACATTTTTATAGTCAGACGTTACTTTGCGGAAATCCTTTACAATAAAGTAGCGAAAATTGATTTGCTGAGATCCTAATGCAAAATATAAAATGGTGTGTATTAACTAGTTCTGAAGAGCACCGCCCGCTCTCCCATAATAACGTGCACAAGCAAACTAATATCGCCACTGGCGACCGCCACCACATGCCTTCCACCACTACAACACTACCACTAGGCAATGCACACCACTATAGTCGAGAACACGACACGTATTTCAGCTTAAAACGGGGCTATACCAAGTGTTGTTGACTCTATAACAGACAGCTGCTCTTCAGCTGGGTAATACACACTGTTTTATATTTCTCATACGGATCTTAGCAAATTGACTTTTGCTACCTTATTAAAATTCACATTACTGTGTATGATATTGTAAGAATATGATGTGCAAAAATCACAAAACTAGTCTTGATTAACAGACAATATAGTTATTTACTGAACCTCACATAATAGAAAGAAAAACATTCAGAATATATTTTGTTTCTTTTTTTTTAATGAATACTAGCAATGCTATTAACATAACTTATTTTCTTGTTAATCACTCTAAGCTTAAAAGCTTATGCTAGAAGAAGGTTTACGATAATAGACGAATGGCGGACTTGAAGTCGTGTTTCACATTCCGTACCCTTAACTATTAAGCTAATGGTTAGCGACTACTCTATCTTTATATTAAAAAAAAATAAGATATTAGT
Source organism: Archon apollinus (assembly GCA_018248195.1). Classification (NCBI taxonomy): domain Eukaryota; kingdom Metazoa; phylum Arthropoda; class Insecta; order Lepidoptera; family Papilionidae; genus Archon; species Archon apollinus. The sequence goes on from DWIA01000231.1 coordinate 11,020, forward strand.
AAAAACATCTTTATTTATTGTACATTAGCATTTCTGGCTATATGTTACAATTTTCTTAATATTTACGGTTATACAGTGGATCTTCACAAAAATAATTCAATTTCAGGATTGTTTTTTTATTAATAAAAAAACAATTTTATGCATAAATACAAGACCACACCGTCCAAGGGATAGCAAGCGGTGAGTATGGCTTATAGAAATCGTGTATTTCACAGAATGAATTCACTTTTTCGGTTTAGGTAAACGTGTGTTGATGTGTCGGTAAAAGCAAGAAAAACCAAAAAAAAAATATGGATACTTCATTGGTTTTGTTTTTTTGGAAATAATGATAAGAAATAATGCAGTTATTTCATTAATAACTTCAGTCAATCAAGCAAGCAAGACATTCAGCAATCTTTTTCACTTGATTGGCCTACATAACCACAAACTCAAAGTTTATATGCACTCGTGAACTGCAAGGACTGAACTCTGAGAACTATAAGATGAAATACCTCGTTACCAGTTACTGATTTAATTTACATACTACTAAATGATAGACAGTAAATTCAATCTACCAATTTTGACTACATGTAAGAAATTATATTTCATATTTATTTAATTTAAAAAAATATGTATTCGTTACAAAAGTATAGTTTGCTGTTATTTTAATAATATTGTCATTGTAACTTATTATAAGCTAACTATACCCGGCCACGCTTCGGTGTGGCTAAATATCATATGGTGAATAGGGAAGTTAGGCTCGGCGGGCGCCCGGGTACTGACGGATTTCATTTTACTATAAAAACACGCGTTTTAGTTTTTTTCGTGTAACATTGCATTTATTATGGGCAGACGTTGCTCTTACCATCAGACGAAAGATGTGCTCGTCTTGTCACTCCCTTAAAAAACACATTGCGCTCGTCAACCTAAGACATAGTTCTTAAGTCTCATATGCCCAGTATTTACGCTCTCATCTCTCATCTCTCAGTACCCTTCCAACGAAAACACCGTAATGAATATAATAGAATAGAATAGAATATTTTTTATTCAATATAGATTATTTACATAATGCTTATTGAAAGTCATTTGCTTGCATACTATTGCTTCACAGTAGAATAACTGACATTACGGTGGACCCAACTAGACGGATTACTGCATAAGAATTCTACCACCAGTTATATACAACGTTTTGTCAAAAATTTCATTTCAATCGATCGACTACTCTTCGAGCTTCAAGCACAAACGAAGGCTGAATGTATGTACACAATATATATTTATTATACATATATATTATATTT
>DWIA01000232.1:0-12296 GCA_018248195.1 Archon apollinus
GCTTGCTCGTTTGCCCTTCTTCGATAAAAAAAGTATAGACTATTTAACAAATGTATTTTTAACCCAGAAACAAACTGTATTTTTATCTGTTGTTTTCTTAGTAATTTTTATCATTATTTTTGTTCATGTTCAGAAATCTATAAGTAATAGATTTGAATGGAACCACGATGTGACCTGCTAGCTAAATCACTCATTCAAATCTGCTTTACTCGGAAACTGATGGAAGCGCGCTGCATGACAGCATCCAATATAAGTTAGAATACCATTTATGAAAAGAAATTCTCAAATGACAGCTTAATACGATGATATACAATTTAGATTAATTCACCACCACACGTCTATTTGTAGCGACGATCTATCCTCTTTTACATGACGATGGACGTTCAAAATTGTGCTTTGTAGCAACATATAGAAAGTCCTATGGGCATCAGAAGACGAACGATAGGTCATCATGACAGTGATCAAACATAAAGGTTAAAGTGTAAAAAATTAAACATAGTACATACATAATTTAAGGTAAAAATGATATTTATCTTTTATTTCATGACATTATTATCTATCGCATAATATAGGAAATATAAATAATAACCTTCGACGTTTGTTGAGATCAAAATACGCATATCTGCCCTGTCATTATCAATCATTTTTAAAACATTGGTCGACTTAGATTATCGGATTAGATGCTTATTACAACATGCAGGTACGTGAGAATAACGTGAAAGTGAATAGTGTAAAGTATGATTAAACAATTTGCGTACGTCAAACGATAAGATATAATAAGATAAGAGAATTCATATAAAATTTTAAAATTATTGCTACCCATATTTTTTATTTACTATTAGCTGCATGAGAACATATATTGTTAATATAAATAATATTTTTTTAATTTGTATAAAAGCGGCGCACGCGGCTTTGCCCACGTAATAAGTAAATTTTTCGCTGGAATAGAAACTTACGAAGATCATTAGCATAAAAGCCTGTCATACTCATGTGGTCAACTAATACTTTTACAACTTCGTCGAGGAGCAAAGCGAGAAGGTTAAGAATTTCGGGAGCATTATACCTGCCGAAGTATTCCGCTATAGGAAGTAAGTATGTCAGCGCTGACGACAGTTGTGTAGTTATTAAATATATCTTGCGGTATGGATTGTTATTCGCCATATATATACATATACATATATATCAGATTTACTTGATGCTAGTTGGGACAAAAGGTCATTACTTAGTCATAGAAAGTTAATATTTCTGATGTAGGCCTGTTCACAAAAGTAGTATCGTCAATCCTAGGTGAATACATAAAAATGCGTCACCTTTACTAACCAAAATACGCACAGCACAACACATACTTCAGATTTATCAGAATCTTTAGATAAAATGGACCTACTATTAAGGAAGTGTCTTATTCCATCAGTTTTAAGCATGATTGATGTTGTTCTGTAGTTTATGTCTGCATATTTCCACTCTGTCCTTTACAGTAAATAAATAACTATTATTATCTTGGTGCATGCATTCGTAATTCTCTGTTACTAATTTCAATATGATTATATTAATCTTCACTTCTGAAAGCTCTGGCATAGTTGTAATGTTCGTAATCGGAGGTTAATCGAATTTATTGATTTTTACCAATTTCAAGGTATCGAGAAACAAATGCCGTTGCACTCTGAGACCTCAAGCGAGTTCAAAGTCGGTTAAAGTTTCGGACTCCTATGATATTGCCACTTGCAGCTCTCTCCGCATTTTTCATTGCTCTCCAGAAATCGCGAAACCGCTGTTCAAATCCTTTAACGAATTAAGCGAGCTTCGCATTTGGTAAAAGTCTGAGACACATGGCATAGTCTACTTAATCTGCGTAAATTCGTGAACGTACGTAAAAACTTAAAAAAAATATGGAATCAGAGCATCAAACACAGTTCTGTCAAACTTGCTGCTTAATTCTTACTCTTTGCGTGCACCGAGCATTCTATTTATAGGGAATGACTTTTTTAGTTTTACTAACTTACTGGTAGACTTTAAATGCCATAACGTTTGATAGAATAAACCGACTTTGAAGAAATAAAGGCTAAAGTTAATAATTATTTTTATATAACTTTACGTGACGTTATTACCACTTCTTGATCTTTTTGGACAGTACATACAGAATGTTAAATCCCTTAGTAGTAGGTTCGCCTTTCGCTAGGGTAGTTATAGCATACCTCAAAAAAGAAAAGACTTATTCACAGAAACAAACTAAGATTATGAAATTATTTAAAATAAATTCCGATTTATCGCAGCATATCCATTGATTAAATTTTCAATTTCAGAATAATTATTATTCTGTTGCATAATAACGATTACAATAAAAATCGATTCGATATAACATCGCTTTAGTAATACAACCGTAGCTATAGCGGTAGGGAATGTCCAAAGTATTGTTGGTACTAAATGTAACTTAAACCCGTGTCTACACTTATTGAATTATTATCAATAAATTTTGCTTAAACTATTAATCCCAGTTAATACTAAAATATATATCAAATATGCATTTTTTAATTTTGTCACGTAAGTTCTTTTTCAACAGCCTCTAAAAATACACCTTAGGATATCTCCTCGCCTCTCCCGAGTTTGCAGGCGAATTGGCGATCGCAGCCTGGTACTGCGATTACTACTATTAATTTATCTGAGGTTTTGTATGTGAGCGCTCCAGACTAAATTTGCACTAGAACTTATTTACGAGTATATCGCACTCCTCATTGCGGTCGTGGCCCCTTTTCGTTAATCACATATCAGTATGGTTTCTTGTGGTAATCTCCCAGATCTGTCCGCTTAATATCCAAAATGTACTCAGAATAGAGAATAAAAAATATCCACCCTTAACAGCAAATTCCTTTTACGGTCGGTAACCAGAATGGTATAGGTAAGTAAAAAGTTCAGGTGCAATTAATAGGGCAAAATTTTCTGCATACTCATTTGCGATTTTGCAGTGCTCTAAGGTATGTTTGCGGGAAACACACTGTCTCAATTTCCGACCTTACATTCTATGAATTTAATTAACCGGAATCACTTTTTAATCTTAGATCGGTAAATAAAAGTAAAGTATCAAAAATTATAAGATCTCTCAAATCGAATGCAATAGGGGCTGGCTAGATCTCCCTAAAGATGCTGTTGATGACTCTTCCTGATACTTTGGGTACTATCACAAAAATTATAAACACCTCCCTAGAAACTGGTATATTCCCAGATCTTTGGCAAACTGCATTAATAAAGCCTATGGCAAAGAAAAGCAATCCTGTGGAACTAAAATCATATTTGTTATTATTTCTGTGTTTTAGTCATATTATTTATATTTTGTAATTGTTTTATGCATAGCTGTTTCCTTGCGTGTGTTGTGATGCAATGAATAAAGTTTTTTCTTTCTTTCTTTCTAATACAGCATTTGTTATGGTCAGACGTTGCACTTACCATCAGGTAAACGTTTTGCTTGTCTTGTCACTTTCTAATAGTAGAACTACTTATATCTATAAAACAAAATAAAAATGAACGAATACCTCTTAATCCCAAATTTTTATTATACACCCATTTCGATTACAACACGCAGTTATTTAAACAAAGAAACATCTAACGTGCTTTAAGTTCAAGCGTTCTCTCACAGATAGTTATTTCCGAGTATTGGTGATTGTGCAAGTAAAATTCTTAAAAAAAGCACCCATAATTAAATAAAATGTTTTAAGTTTTTGTTAAGATACAATGGACATCTCGGCTATATCATAGTAGAACAAAATCATAGAAGAACTAAATATTGACCGAAATTTTGCAACCGTGTAGTTTTACATTGCTTACAATAACCATGTTGTTTCTTTCTATCTTTCTTTTTACATATATAAGTAAAAATTTAAGTAAGTATTTAATGCTAAGAAATATATAATATAATTCAATAGAAGTTCTTAGTTTTGTGGCGTTAAATATATTTTGATAGTTTTATTTAAAGCGCGGTGTGTGGGCTAATGGACTCTCCATTAGGGTTAAGAAATTTTCTGAACTGTTGTTTCGAAATGAGATAACGCTAACTTTAAACTTAAACTTGTACGATGGTTTTTAGAAAACAGCGTGATATAATAAATTTAAGGCCTACAGTCAAAATTTGGGAATAAGGGTTATATATGCACTGTTTTTAATGGTATAAAGTGATGAGCAAATCGTCCACCTGTTGCAATGTGCTACGTTTGCCTACAACAAATGCTATGTCACCCAGAACATTATTCTGTATTACACGACACTGCGCTCGTCACACTGAGATATCAGTTCTTAAGTCTCATATGCCCCGTAATTTGACTAGCTTCAGTGCCCTTCAATCTGAAACACAGTCATGATTGCAGGTCACAGCCTGACGGTAGGGTAACTGACACTGCGGTGGTACTTACGTATACGGATTTCTTTATAGAAAACCATTAATAAAGCCATCCATCGGTACTTAAAACTGCAATTAACAATTTTAGTGGTGCCGGCACCGGGAATCGAACAGGTCACTAGCATACTATGCTATTTAAAGCGAGCGTCTAACATCTGAGTTTTCGTCGTTACTAATGTAAAAAGGATTGAGAAAGAGCGAAAAATAGTAAACTAAACCTGCAGTTATCGTTGACTGAGATATTATAGTAACAACAAGAGTTTGTGAGAAACCAGAGGTAGTCTCGTCCCGAACTATCCACGCCTGATAAAAGACTAATGCGATAAGATCGGAGGAAGGAACACAACCAGTCCAAAAATTAACAACTTGTGTTCCTGCACAAATGTTGGCTTAGGGTGGAATTCGAGCGTAGGACTCGGGGTGTAGAGTTAGATACTCTGTCCACGAGGCCACGTGATTCATTTGAAATATAAGCTGCATTTCATACTATAATAGCACGCAAGAGAGGCCGGGGTCGCTTTTGTTGTTAAAATTATTCTGTTTGGGTACTTTGTGACAAAAGCCTTGCTTTGTTAGAAAGATAACGTACCGTGGCGAGGGTAAAGAGATACGGCGAAGTGGACTGAAGTGCATTAGCATATTGAACTTTCTCAGAATCCTCTTAAAGATTGACCGTCGTCACCTTTGTTACGGTTCATGTGTTACATTTAGTCAAGTAGAAAATATAGCACGTTGATTTTTATATCATTACGTGTGTATTTGTGAGTATGTTTTTCTGGTGGTAGGATTCCTATGCAGGAATCCGTCTAATCCGCCTAAATCCAGCACAGGTAAGTTATGCTGCCATGAAGCAGTACTGTGCGAACATTACTGTGTTTGGGTTCGAAGGGCACTAAGAGCTAGCGTAATTACAGTATAAGAACTGATATCTCTGAGTGGCGGGCGGAGTGTTGTGCTGTACGGAAATGTTCCAAGTGACACAGTTTTTGTAATGGGTAGACATTGCACTTACCATCAGGTAATCGTTTTGCTCGTCTCGTATCGTCATATAATAAAACATGGTGGAGTATGTATAGAATGGTAATGCCCAGTGGCTGATTTTCAGCCAAGGCGTCAATTTCCGAATTTTCTTTTGGAAGTTATCAACTGTGCAGGAGATATTACAGTGCCACACACAGAGGCACTCATTCGCCCGTACCTCCCCGCGCTTAATCTAACGCTCAGGTTAAAGATCAGATAAGAGACACGGGGACAATCGCAACACAATCAGACTCGAAAACCAACAATTTGTGTTTCTTCACATGGTATTCGAACCCAGGACCCGAGTCGTAGATGTCAGATATTCTGACATGAACAGAATAGATATAGGTCTATTTACATACGTATTAGGATATATTGTATATGAGTTATTTTATTTGAGTTTAACTTTTTTAATTTTTTTATTTTAAATTATCTTTAACTTTTTTAATAGTTTGTTTTTGTTTTTATCTATTTTATTTACACCGCCGGTTTATGTGTGTTTTTTTTTTAATTTCCTCTCACAAAAACCTGTAAGATATAGATTTTAGCGATAAGGGCGCTTAATGTACTTCCTTTTTGTAATTTACTTTAATCATTTTACAAAAAGTTATAAATAAATAACCGGAATTCGAATTCTGCTAGAACAGCGCTTGAATATAGAACACAAAGTAAAATAACAGATGCAAAACCGAGTTAATAAACAGCATGACGCTAAAGTTGTACACTGAAATGAATTCCGTAAAAATTCTACCGCGCACTTGCAAATAAAAACGAAAGCTTAAAACATTCGCAAACTCGACGCCGGATTGCATTTTATTCAAGGTTTACATAAAATGAGGATGTTAAGTAATAATGTAAAATGAATCGCAAATATTTTAAATTTAGACATTTGTTTTTATGTTAAAAATTAACAATTTTTACGGTACATTAATATTCTTGTATTCGCTTTTAGAGAACTTAGTTTTCCCACAAATATTTCCGTTCTTCTTTTTAAACTGTTCCACACTAGGGAGACGACGTCGACCTACTTTGACCACACGGATTTTCCTTACCATCATTACCGAATTATCAAAACCTTGCTTTTTCACAAAGATCGATATGAAATATCAGGTGGACTGTACTTGAATTTCTGTTGGTCACCCGTAACTACCTAATTAAAAACGAACAGATACAAAATTAACAATTTCATAAAAAAACATAAATAGTTTATTACTTTCATTAACTTTTAGTTAAATAAAGCGCCCGCGGCATAAGGTTTTCATACAAAAACTTAACAGAACGTTACTGATATTAAAACATTAAAAGGCTTCGTTTTAAGTTAATGTTGCCTGGGGATGACACAAAAGAGGAGTATATTATTCCTTAATATACATATATTATTTTAACTGAGTGTAATAAAACAGTTTTTATTTCAAACAATCCTTTTTATATCGTCTATTGAAATAATTTGAAGTCTAATGGTTTAGGGTACGGACTGCGAAATATGACGTCGCAGGATCGAGCCCGACATTCGACTATTGTTGTGAGCCATGTCCGTCGCTTAGTTGAGTGGTCAACAGGAATACTAGTAATGTTAATAGAAGTGCTGGTAGTCTATTTAAAAAAGCCCGACCTTGTTACGTGATATATACATTCCTTGAAAATTTATGAGCAACCTCTTTTAGTTACATAAAAGAGGTTTATCATTAACAAGACCAGACCAAAGTCGGCCGTGTCGTCCATACGCAAACATATAAACATAAAAAAAACTTTGTTATAAATGTAGCCTGTCTAAACCATTCAAAAAGTCTTCATGAACAAAGTCGTGGGTACAGATAGGTGAAAGTAAACGAACTTTTAGTACGAGTATGTGATCTGTTACTAATAATTATTACTATTTAGTAGTGCTAGGACTCCTATGCAGGGATTCGTCCAGGTAGACACCACTTATTCTCAGGCCACTTATTCTGCCGTGACCGAAACACAATAGTGTGCAAACATTACTGTGTTCACTGGGCATATGGCACTTAGGAACCGATGTCTCGCGGTGACGGGCGCAGTGTGGTGCTTAAAAGTTGGTGGATTAAAAGTGATATTTATCTTATAAAAGAAAGTGACGAGACGAGCAAATCGTTAACTAGAGTATTAACTCTGACCCGACGGTCAATATGAAAATTAAAAAATATATGTTATTATATAGGTACACTACAGACACTGATACATACACAGTTATATTCTACACTATAGATTCGTTGACAAAATCAAAGTTTAGTTGAAAATCAGTATTTCAATGATATTGCCTCCAAGAAAAGCTCAGTCTAAAGATTTTCTTTAACAAGAGGTTAATCCCTTTAGATACCTTGAAATTTCTTTACACTGCTGTACAGAACTTTCTACGAAACAAAATACACTCCTCACAATGTTTTAGTGTAGAATTGATTTAATTTTAAACGAATAAAATAAAATTTAATTAGTTCTCCATTTAGATATCGAATGTATCTATTGGTTATTATATAAAAAAAATATTAATTAACAATTGCCATCGGGCTGTCATCTAGTACCCAATCCCTATATCATGCGAACAGTTATTAATATCAGCTATTCGTTACTTATTTACGAGTAACGAGGCGGTATGTAATGTTTGTCAACTTGTTTTCATCAGCTATCAGTTCCGAACATCCGTTAGTTATAGTAATGGGCTTGACTAACTATTCGTAGATAATTCAACGGCTCCTAAAGAAAACAACTGGTTTTGACAATATAGGAACCGGGTTAAGGGGATTCATCTTTTAATTGGATAAATAGTGTAATAATCATGTCAAATATCCCTGATCTAAATTTTGTAGACCGGTGACGGGCACCGTTTAAGATACAAGGTATCTGGTTAATGTATCACCGTTCCGACTTTTGAAGTGACTTAGAAGAAACGTCTTTCTCTGTCGGTCGGGAGGTATGTACAGCAAAGTTCGTAACGAAAATTGTGTACTTTCTTACTTATATATACTTACTTTCTTACTTATTATACTTTCACTGCGCGTAGCTACCCACCGGAACGGATGGTCTGATCTGGGGGGGATGCTGCATCCAACCGTTCGCATCTAAGAAAGTTCAATAGCGCGATTTAGGACGTATGAGCTAATAAGAGCTTAAGAGAAATAAGAGCTTACGAAAACGCCTATATTGCAAAATCACAGACAAACACTTTATTTTTTTGTATAAATTCCTTGACATCGTGATCCTTGCCCGGTCTAGCTATCTAAGTTAGGTAACGCTGAATCTAGCCAATGCCTGCTTCAAAACAACCACAAATTAAAAAAAAACTTAAATATAATTTCTATACTAACAAAAGACATTTATAAATATAATTACCTTGCAGTTTTAAGTTGTGCCCCGAGGCACAATATTTCTCACAAAAACAAATTAAATCCAGCGTACATCGTACGTAAACTTTTTGGGGTATCGTTTTAAGTTAACATCGCCTAGGGTTAAGCAATAGAGCCGAGTACTTTACTTATTTATGTATTTGCTTAAAAATCATGAAAGTTTTTTTTATGGAAGAAAGTGACGGGATTATCAAAATGTTCACCAGATGGTATGTGCTACGTTTGCCCATAACAAATTCTGTGTAGCCCAGAACATTTCTGTATGATACCACACTGCGCCCGTCACCTTGAGACATCAGATCTTGAGTCCCACATGGGCATGTATTATATACATTAATTACGTCTCTCAGTAATCTTTCAGTACTCTTCAAACCGAAAGACAGTACTGAGCAAACATAACTGCGTTTTGTAGTGGTAAAAGTGACGAGCGCAGTATGGTGCACACAGAAATATTCTGGGTTACGCAGCATTTGTTACGGGCAGACGTTGTACTTATGCGTATTCAACCATGACATCGTAGACAATAATTAAGGCTTTAGAGCAAAATTCGATTGCTTTCGAGTTAATTTAATACACGTTTAATAATCCTTTGCATTCGTTTTTAGCTGCTGGCGGAATACTAGTCTTTATAAGTTTGTACAGTTATTTAATATAGAAGAGCATCCAAACTGTAAAGCAGCAACAAAATAACATTGCAACACGACGCAGTAAGTGATGTATTCAATCAAACCGCAGGCCAGACATGGTAGGGGAGGAGCGCCACCAGAGCTGCCCTTCAATATCGCACGAATTCACAATTACATTTAAGGACGAGGTTTAGATTTAAAAACCATTTTTGTCACTCTATAGGCCGGGTGCGATTGTTGTGCATGCGTAATTGATTTCCGTTAACACATCTACTGCTGCTACCTGCTGAACAGACACATTTCAATGTATGCGGTGAGAACTACACAACTTCAATATAGCCGGTATAGAAGAAGCGATGGAGCGTAACCAAGGCTCAAAGGTCTTTGCTAGGGATCTGTCTGCCGGAAAGAGCCATAAAAAAAACTTCACTGGTTCGCAAAAAATACCTCTGTCCTGGAAAGAAACCCAACGGGAAATTTATGTTCATTATCATTAATATCATATAAAATAAATTAAATACGATAAAATCCGGAAACCGCATTTCATTCAATGTTTGTGTCATTAAATTATGTAAATTATTATGTGAACCACAACGGTGGTCCAATTAATAATTTCTTATACTTACAATACTGCAGTTATGCCAGTTATTCTGCCAGTTGTGTCTAAACGCTGCGTTTCGGTTTGAAGGGCAAAAAGTTGTTACGAAGTTACGAAACGTGATTCAGCAAAAGCGTAGCGATCTATATATCATTAAAACCGTTGATCATTAAAAGCGTGTCGGGCTACGCGCTACGGTTCCGTAGTTGCCTGTCACAATAAAAGTACGATCTAAAAAGTACGGACTTAGAAGTATCAGTTTTACACATCTTAAATCTTCAATATTACGTATTTAATAAAACTAAATTTTACGGATTTCATCGCGTTTAATTTAATTTTAACTATATCAACCCGACGTTTCGAGCGCTTTACAGCACCCATGGTCACGGGAGTCCTTCCCTGAACGTGAACGTGAAAATATATATATATATATACACACCTACAACCTCTATTGACATAATCCTAGTTCCTCCTGCGCCTTTTAAGTATTTTGATCACACAAGCTTCCTTTGTCTTTCAAACATGAACATTATCAGATTACAATGGCTGCCTTGTATCGCGCAATTTTGTCAAGGGATTTACAATCTTCATTCTTCGCGTCACCAGTAAACTGTTATTATATTAAAATTCATATCGAGTACTGTGAAAGCATTAACTACATGGATTGTACAATAGCAATAATCAAAGGATGGAAACAATAAGCTGGTAACTTGTATTGCTACTCTTGCCGGTGCAGGTCGTATGTTTGGCAAGCGTTCGTTAAGTGTGTTTGTTAAAATATGTTTTAAAATGTTGCGAGTAATATTCGTATGTGATAAATAAATTAAATGTTAATGGTAATTAAAGGTGTTGCTTTGTATTTGTTCAGTAGCATTGACACATTTTCTCTTAAACGTCTTGTACAAAACTAATTGGTGCTTTTGAAATAGTATAATAAGCTTTTCGTATTTAAGTTAATCGCAAGTACTGTAGTCATTTTTGAAGACAATGAACCTGTTCCCGCAGATGGGTAATGCAAAATTCTATTTAGATAAAAGTTATATTGTCTCTATTTTGCATCGCAACTTTAGTCGACTCTTATGGACTCGTTTTATGATAAGGAGGTAAATATTTGAGGTACCTACTAAACACCTGAGTTATGTAAGAGTTATTTGTATCTTTAATGATTTCCAAACTATCAAAGCTACTAATGTGTAACCTGCCCGGATGCCCCGTAGGTCATAGAACCCATAACCGTTGGGGTAGAAAGATTCTGGAGAGGCAACCTTGTACAAGGAAGCGCGGCGTTTTGCGATCATAGTAAGGGATCGCAAAGGGTGACCTGGATGGTTTTGCGGGAAATTGATAGATGGAGGTGGCAGCAGAGGACGTGCTAAAATTATGATGTAGGGTTTCATAGTAAAAAGGAACTTTTATAATTTCACCACTCTGTCCGTCCGCGGCTAAACTAAGAGAGTACTAGGAACCTGCAAATTGGCATATATTTTATAGATATATTATGTGTACAGCAACGGTGCCCTATACTTAGCCTGGCCCGACACGCATCTGACCTTTTTTTTAATAGAAGAAAGTGACGAGACGCGCTAATCGTTCACCCTGATGGTAAGCGCAGCGACTGTCCATAACAAATGTTGTGTCACACAAAACATTTCTGTTTGTCATCACGCTATTTTTTTTCACCCTGAGACATTAGTTTATAATTCTCATAAGCCTAGTAATTACGCTAGCTTTTTGCTCTTCAAACCGAGGCAGAATAATGTACGTAATTCGCACAATACTACTCCACGGTAGAATAACTGGTTCTACGATTGTATCTACCTAGACGGGCATAGGAATCCGACCACTCGTAAAATTATCAACTAAATCTCACGACAGGGTACTTCTTGGTCTTCAGTAAACAGGACATCACAAATTTATGCACGTCTCTTGCGAGCGTGGGGTGTGAAGCGGCTATAATTTATGCGAGAGTGCGCGGTGCGGAAAATCGTAGCCACTGTCCTAAGGTGCGTGCGGTCAAATTACAACATAGGCGCAGTTAGAATAAAAAAATATCAAAGAGCTGGAATCTTCATTTGTGTGTATATGTATATATTTATATGCCTAGCTTGTGGGTATGAACGTATGTGTATGTCTAGTTTTTATGATACATAACACTTTAGACATACCCACACAAGAATACCACAAGTTCTGACCATATCCTGGATTGATTTGTGGTTGGATTCCTAAGTGGGAATCCTTTTAGGTAGGTACTACCGTAGTGCTAGTTACTCTGTCGCCTAGCAATAGTGTGCCAACATTATAGTCTT
>DWIA01000233.1:0-12296 GCA_018248195.1 Archon apollinus
GCCTCCTCTCATTTCTGAGAGGGTTTTGGAGCCGGGAAGGGTCCGCCACGCTGCTCCAATGCGGGTTGGCGGACTTACTGCCGTGTATGTTGAGCGTCAAATCAAATTCTGATTCATATTAGGAAAATTTAAATGTATTACAGGTAAAATTCCTTATTGTGTTAATTCCTTGTCTTTTATTTAAACGTGTGCGTAAAAAATACTATTAATGCTGGAGAAATATTTAAAAAAAAATAGTAGTTCTTGGTACTTGCTTGTGACGATGAGATCCTTTTGTCTAATGACCAACATCGCCATAAAAAAAATATATATTTTATATATATTGGATTTATCGACATCGACATTATATCTGCTTCGGATATATCCGAGATGAACCACAAGTAATGGCCTTCCGCTTTTGTTTAGCAATTTGAGGAAAATTAAATACTTATAATTACTGATATGAGTCAATCAGTTACTATAAATCACACATATCAGGAATTTTCTGCCACGGCCTACCGCTTTGTGGAACTTTCTACAAAAATGTGTATAAAATTAAATGTTTTTATAACTATGCAGGAGCACCTTAGACTTGACGTACCTCGTAACTAAAGCCGTACTCTAAGAAGTTTCACTTAAAAGAATTGACACCAAACCAATAATTAAGAGTATTGTAATGGAATAATATAGGATTAGATATCAGGAAAAAATATTATTAATTCTTATAGAACTTAACTGTTATATTATATATAAATGAATCTGTTCTTAGGGCTTTTTGTCACGAGGTTTTACCACCTTCTACGTCAGACTCATAGCTGCCTACCGGATCCTAAGCGACATTATGAGGATAAATGAAGTTGCCGTAAATGAATGTGTGGGCGTTAAACCCATTTCACTCACCTTGTGAACTAAGTCTGTTTTTTTTTTCTTCAGAACATTAGCTGTCTTTTATGCTCTTGAAAATGTTTAAGAAAATAATTTAAAAGCAAAAGCGATGAGAGATTCTTTTTTATATTTATAATGTTTGTACGTTTACGTTTATAATGTTTGTATTACAGGTAATAGTACTTTTTTAAATGTATGTATAAGAATACGCAAAATTCTATAAGAAGAGTTTTATTAATGTCGGGCTAAAAATAATAACAGTTTACTTTCTATTTACTGAACTATAATTTTTTCATTTCATCATAAACATTTTGACTAACGACAAGTTATTACGGATTATACAAAAAAAGTCAACGACAAATCCTGGTTTTACACCAATAATTATTAAGCCCTGTTGTTTTCAACTATTTTTGTTGTATTGTTTGTATTTTTCTTCCTGTTTTAAGAAAAATATATTAGGAAATAACGAAAAGCACAGCGATTAATTTTTTAAAATAAGCACGAGCGTTTAGGAACTTACATGACGATGTACACCGAATGTATTTTTTTTAAATATGTTTAAGATCTTGTGCAAGTCGTTAGGTGTTACTTGTTCTAATTAATAAGCATTGTTCTCAGCGGGCGCACGTGGAGTGTGTTCCTAAGAATGACGTATATTGCTAATGCGTCATTTTTGCCTCGTCTAATTCTTTTGAGAAATTTTAATGAATTAAGCGTTTTTTTCTCAAGAAACTGGGTATGAATAAAATTAATACTTTGATATGTGTCGCAGTGCCAGTTGCAGTGTTCATTTGGAATGAAAAGCTAAATAAACTGCTAATACCCTAATTGCGATAATGCTATTCTGCATCGTGCTATTGTTATTATTTTATTTTTATTGTATAAGGTGACGAAACGAGCAAAACGTACATCTGATGGTAAGTGACACGTCTGCCCTTAACAAATGTTACGTGAACTAGAACATTTCTGTGTGACACCACACTACGCCCGTCACCCTGAGACATCAGTTCTGAAGTCTCAAATGCCCAGTGATTACGCTCGCTCACAGTGACCTTCAAACTGAAACACAGTAATGTTTGCACACCACTGCTCCACGGCAGAATAACTGCGGCCCTGGGGTGGTCTGGCGTTTAGCCTTTAGTCAGAATTTAAGGATATACAATGTGTCCGGGATCGTATTAGCGATAATTTAGGCAATGATTCTACATCTCATCTCCACTCTTAAACTACCCCCTAATGCGTCCTACCCCCGTTCCCCTTCCAGCTATGGCCACACCCCACGAAACAATAGCAATAATTTGAAAGTGTGTGGCTTTTCAGGTCCGCAAGATCTTATTCGATTGGATACAATATTCTTCATCATTAGAAACCTAAAAATAACTTTAAAAGAATAAGGTTAAAACTACTTCGAAAATAAAAACATATTATTAAAAAAATCAAACTACTAGCCATTGTTACGTTTTGCGAAATCAAGTCTTTCTATTTTTTAATATTAAATCGACAGATTTTGAGGTAAGTAACAAAATGGCATCAAAAATATGACTGTAAGTTAGTTACTCTAGGAGGCTAGTTACTCTAGAGCGCTGCCCTTAGCAGTCGAAGTGGCGACATTTGAATAGTATACTATTTATCGCGATACATTCCCGGGATTGGGATATGCGCGGGTAAAACTGCGGAATGCAGCTAGTTAACAATAAACGCAAACGCGCGATCTTTTTATTTATGATGATCACCGCCACCCATGAACATCCGCAAAGAATTGCCTGTACATTGCTATTTTTTGAGAAACGAGTAGGCTCTTTTATTTGAAGGTTCTAAGTCATAACGGTCCGGAAAACCTCTTGCAGAGTATATTCCACGAAGTGGTCGTGTGTAGCAGAAACATCAAGATGTTGCCATGCACGACGGTGAAACTTGGCGGCGCCGAGAGTACTTTCAGCTGAAGTAGTTGAATGGCCTGATAAGCAGGAGAAACAAAATGCAGTCGGCGATACGACAGCGTCACCATAATAGCTGGATGTATCTTGAATCTAAATTGATAATTATTATGTGTCAAGACAATCTTTATTATAATAATATTGCTGTATTTAAATAATAAACACGCTGCCATGGCGTGTGAGAAATTAACATGAAAAAGCACAATGATAATATCATTTTAAGAGCAACGGGATACAAAAGTTTAGCAGAGTTTATGAAATCCTTAGCTGAAAATCTAATCCCAGAACCAATTAACTTCTCAGTCCCTATACGTATGTAATTATAAGTATATTCAGAGCCTTGTTTTTTTGAGTTAATAATTTAATTCATCTAACGACTAAAGCTATTAAACCGTAAAAGCATATTTACTTTACTTTATATAATACATCATCAAATTAATTGCTATGAACTATGAAATAACCTTTAATTTAATGCAGCATTTTGTAAATGAGTTTGAATTGACATTTAGCTTGGAGGAACTCAGTAATATACAAACTGTGATGTAATTTACTGTAACATACAGAGAACATTTAGGTCTAATCTAAAGTTACGTTTACGGTAAACTATATACACTTTAATGATCTTCGTTTTTTTAATACTTTAATTAAAATTGTTTTAGTTAGATTTTTTATTTTCAGCTCAACGAAATCTTCTAGTCAGAATCGAAAGTTATCAATTTCGCAATACACATGTTAGTGTGAACACGGAGGCAATAAAATTTCCTTTGGAGAGCTTAAAAAATAGATCGGTTAAAATGCATTTTTAATATGGATGGAGTTATTGGAGCTGAATTAAATTTCACTCGATTTATGATTTCTACCTTGACGGATTCCTGCATAGGAATCCAACAATACCATGCGTCCCAGAATGCAGAATGATCGTTTGCAGCGTCGTTATATTCTTTACTTAATGGCTTACCTCTATCACTTATCTCTACGGATAAAGCTATGAAAGTCACCGGGTTTTGTGTATCAAATAGTAAAATAGTACACCAAGTTTTCTTACAATACTGCCTGTACTTAGAACTGTTAAAGTCGTATAAGTTTTGATATTCAATGACAGTGGTGATGCACACGTGGTTTAAAAACATTGGTTTATTTTATTTTATTATGTCTAAAAATGTTTAAGTCTAGTTAGATTACAAAATGTTAGCTTAGCTTTAGGAAATTGAATGTCTATTCTTAATTTTAGTATAACTTTTATAAAATATGAAAAAAATACAAATTCAAATTATTCATAGGTTAAAATAAAATAATATTTTTTTTTCATATCAAGAGCTTTGTTTACTATCTTTTTTCATTCGCTATTTTGTTTAATTGACTGGTAATACCACCAACCAACCAACCAACTTTATCAAACTGCTCCTTCAGTTTGTCAATTATGAGTAACAATTTCCTTTTAAAACTCATTTATCTTATTTAATGCAATATAGAAATCAAGTTTCACTGCTTCTCAAATCTTAGATATAATGTAATGCCTTCAATTGGTTCGAATCGGAGTAAACCGGAATAGTTATTATTCTGATTTACTTTGCATTGTAAAGAAAAATCATGCTCCTGTGAAACAGTAGTGTACAAATATTACTGTTGTTTGGTATGAAGGGCACTGATACCTAGTGTCCGGAACTAATCGTCTCAGAGTGACGAGCGCAGTGTGGTGCCACAAAGAAATATTCTGAGTGAAATATTCAGCATTTGTTATGAGCAGACGTTGCACTTACCCTAT
Organism: Archon apollinus; assembly: GCA_018248195.1. Lineage (NCBI taxonomy): Eukaryota > Metazoa > Arthropoda > Insecta > Lepidoptera > Papilionidae > Archon > Archon apollinus. The sequence continues at coordinate 4,567 of DWIA01000233.1, forward strand.
TGCCCTTATATATAAGACACATATTACATGTGCCTCGCGTTAGCCGGCAAATACTCTGTACTATTAACCGTCGGTGGTTTTTATATTTTAACTCATTTTCACACTGATCAACGGCGATTAACGGAACTTGAACTATTTAGTGCTACTTAGAAGCAAATTTTGGCTGTTGTTTATTTTATCTTTTTGTAAATAACAAACTGAAAAATAGAAATCGCTCTGAGAAATAGAAGGCAAGGTGAAAGACAATCATATTTCATATCTTATATTATAAGTTATTTTTAAACTATTTTAAGTTAATACTCAAGAGGATATGTAACTATCTGAAGAATGACAAGACATCAATAGTAAAGAGAAACGTGATAAATTTTGGTTTGCCTTTGGCCGCAACTCACAATACGGGTAGCCAACAACAGTCATTACATTTCAAAGTTAGATTTACTCTTCACTGCAAATTTTTTATTATTATTATAGCAAAAAGTAATATAATATTTAAAAAAAACAAAATTGTTGTAACCATATTAATCGAACTCACGAGCATATTAAGAAACCAAAATTGTTTTAAACATTTTTATTGACCTGTAGAGTTTATATAGATTATCTGCTACTACCACATTTCGTTCCCCAGACGTTGTTAACAGTTGAGCCAAAATACAAATGGTTAGTTTTCGGGTTTAGCTGTGTTTTTATTGTCACCCTTACCCACCCACCGTATCTATAAACCTGCATACTGGCCTACCTCTGATCATATCACATAAGCGCGAGTGGCACTATAATTATATCTTGTGCTCAGTTAATAGCTCCCGATAGTAACGAAAGCTATCGCCTTGGTCGATCCTCGGCAGCGTCGTTGCAGCTGATATTTCCTGGCATCGTGGTTGTGTTTACAGTCATAAATTGCTTAATAAATTAAGCATCTTCAACTTTGTGTTTAAGTGAAGTTGTGAAGATCCTAATTAGTTTTATTATTATAGTATTGTAGAATGTTTGGCTTGCAACTTTACATTGCATAAGTTCGACCGCACATGGAGTACTTGTTTCATTTCTGGACAGGGGCACCCCAGTGCCAGCTCCTTTCATTTGACCGAATCCAACGAAGCGGCTCAAATCGACCTAGTCCTTTCTATTTGGCTTGACCTACTGACCTTGCGAAGAGACGTTGCGTCTATTTGCATCTTATGTTGTGTGACTTTATCATGAGAAGTGTTTCGAAGAATTGTTCGGATTAATTGTGCGGAACGGAATTGTACTTATCTCGAAGTTTTCTACCTATCTTGAATATGCTTACTCTTATCTGATAGGCCAGCAAAGCACTTGGAATTTCTCTTGTAATGCGGATGAGGTTCATGGGTGGCGGTAACACTTATCATCAGTTGGATCCGCAAGCTCGTTTGCCCCTTCTTCTATAAAATAAATGACAAATGAGCTTCAACATTTCTCTCTAAAAATATAGTGTCCTCGTCAAATTGAGCGTAACTATAAATACATAGAAAAAAGGAAAGTCCCGAAGAACTTCACTGCAATGTGTAGGCATCCTCAGGTGTGAATTCATAACGTATGGTGAACGAAGCAGGTAGTGTATAGGATTTCTCAACCAATTTTTATAATGCCACTTTACAGACGTGGTACCTCAGGGACCGGGCGGGTAATCTCAGTTTGATCTGCGGTGCCGACATCATTAAGATTTTTAATTTGCTACGCTTCCGGTGATTAGTTTTTGGAAATATTTACATATTACTTTTTTAATATAGTAACAATATTTCATTTAGGTTTATAGTTAGTACCTGTTTTAAGTAAATTTTACTAATTATTTAATATTTTGTTAATCATTTTCATGAACGAAAACTTGGTTAACGTATACTTCATGATTTTGCACTTATGGTACACAAAATGTGTACATGTGTAATTAAATTACATATTATTATATTTATATTACTTGATGATTAATATTACTCTAGGCTTCTAACTTCTAACTTCTATATGCTTAATTCCTCCTTTCCCATCAATAACACACGGCGGGTTTTACTCATTTCCCTATGGACTATCTGTCACACGTTGTTCACGATTTCAAGGGTTTTAATTATTTTGCTCGGAACCCTAACTCTTTGTCTAAAATATGAAGTAGCCTAAGTTAATCTTTATAATATCAGTTACCTACAGTCAAACTCCCAAAAAAAATCAGTTCAGCCGTTTCGGAGGTAGCCGGAACAGACAGACAGAGAGACAAATAGAGAGACTATAATTTTAAAAACTGTTTTTCTTATAAGTACAGTATTTACTTTCATATGCTTGTAGTAAAAATCTCTAATTTTTACATTACAAAACAGACACTTCAATTTTATTTATTAGTATATAAATATACTATTCAGATGAAGAGTTTTGTTTCGTTATTTATAACGCGCACATCAAAGGACTGGAATGATATGACTGCGTCTTTCCGTCAAACTACAAAGTGGTTAATTAAATTGTATCTTTACTATACAAAATTACACTGCCATTTATGATAAAGTTGGGTCATAGTTAAACACTAGGAAGATACGTGTAGGTGATACACGTATACTGACAGTCGTATTATTTAAAAAATATAAATATCAATATTTAGTATTTGGTTGAGAGTTTAGCCCAAGATCCAATTCAACAGTATTGTGTGTGTGTAGAGGAGAGTTATATTTTAAAGAAAGTGACGAGAAAAATGTATTTTTCACCCGATAATAAGTACAGTGTCACCCACCAAATCCTATTTTAAAGTTATGTGTGCTTTTTTTATAGGGAAAGGGGCAAACAAGCGAGCGGCCGCCATCCATGAATATTCGCAATACCAGAGGAATTGCTGGTGCGTTGCCAGCATTTAAGAGAGGAGTGAGTAAGTTACAGGTCCCTAAGTCGTATCGTCCCGGAAATACCGCTGGCAGCAACAGATTCCACTCTAAGCCCAATGCCGATCGCGAGAATGAGGATCGCCTCTCTGAAGAGGATGTGGACTGCACTATGCTGTTCAACTCCGACCCAATAGAGGATGATGAAGCTCGGGCCCTATTAGCTGGGCTACACATTAGTGAAGATGAAGGGGGCGCCCTCAGTGATGACGTACCCTTCTTCAGCAATTAAATGTGGTTGGCGTTTGTCTTCCAGACACAGTGAAACTGCGTCGGCTCAAATGCGCAAATGGATAGCGACACGCGGCAATAGTCCTGATACAAGAGCCATGGGTCAAGGCAAGTCGCATACGAGGCCTCTTCAACTTATGAGGTAAGTTATATTGTTCAGACGAACACGACAGCCCAAGAGCGTGTATCTACACCACAAATAACATAAATGCACAACCTTTAACATATTTCTGCTTCATAGACATGTATGTTATAAGAATACAAAAAGAACAGGAACCGAACGTGGTCATCGCCTCGGTATACATGCCGTACGCCAATGTACCACCACCACACGACCTCACCAGGCTAATACAATACTGTGAGAATAATGGACTGGAGGTCATCATCGGTAATGACTCCAACGCATATTCCCCACTCTGCGGGATGCAAACAAGCAACGACAGAGGTAAGACCTTAGTTAAATATTTATTTATTACAAACCTTACACTAATTAATGTAGATTCAAAACCAACATTAGTAACAAAACGAAGCCGCACAATTATTGACCTAACACTCGCCACCGAATAAGTGGCCGAACTCATGCAAGGCTGGCACGTGTCTAATGAGGCATCGTGCTCAGACCACAGATAGATTTGATTTGAGCTACAGGGCAATACCACCAAGACGCAACCACCGCAAGACTTATCGGATCAAATACGAAAATACGCTTATACCTACATTTTCGGTTAAAAGACACGGAAAGATCGAAGGCTACACGAATAGAGATACAACACAATGGGTAACAAATCTAACTACTAACATGTTAGAAAGCTACCATGACGCATGCCCAATGACAAATACTGCGATGAAGCCTAGTGAACAACCATGGTAATGAACTAGAACAAAAACGTAAAAAGGTCCGTAAAGCCTTAAATAGGGTAATGAGCACATCAACAGATGTAGACTGGAACATATAGAAAAGCGCAAAGACTGAGTGTAAAAAATAACCATAAGTATCAAAGAACTGTGGGATAGCGCAAATTGGAAAACTACGGTAATATAGGAACCTGTGAACAAGAAAATCGGGTAAGGAATATCTTGGTGCAGCAAACTATCTCAGGGCCCAGCGCGCTCCGTAAACCCGACAATACATACACCACATTGCCAGCAGAAACGCAATATGTACTGCTGGAATCACACTTCCCAGGGCATAGACTAGTTAAGGAAATAAACAGGCAAGTGGAGAGAATCCCCAAAAAACGTGATTGGAGTTATGTTCAACATGTGATAACGGAAGATAACCTCCAATGGCCTTACGCAATTTCTAACCATACAAGGCGGCTGGATCAGATAGAATCTTCCCTGATTATCTTCAGTGGACTGCTGGTAATCAAAATACTAGTCGTTATCATAAGAACATGCCTGGACTATGTTCCAGGCATGCTCTCATGGTATAAGTCCCAAATGGATGGAGGGAAGTGAAGGTTATCTTCATTCCTAAACCGGCTAAAAGTGATTACACAAATGCCAAATCTTTCAGAACAATAAGTCTTACATCCTTTCTGTTGAAGACTATGATAATAAAACCAACACGCGTACAGCTCAGGTAAATCAACAGAATCGGCACTCCATCTAGTAGTTAGCCAGATCGAGGAAGACTTTGACCAGAAAAATGTTTGCCTAGGCACCTTCATTGATATAGAAGGAGTTTTTGTCAAAACCAACTTCACCAACACAGGTAACGCCCTTGCCAAACACGACGTGGATCCTGCTTTAATAGGCTGGATTATAAACACACTAAGTAGACGAATAGTGAGGATCACAGGAGAGAGTTAAATTGCAATGACAGCCAGAGTATGCCCACTGGTGTACTGTTACCACTCCTACGGAACCTAGTCATCAATAACCTCATTACAAAGCTAAATGTAAATCATTTCAACACAGTAGGGTATGCAGATGACCTAGCAATTATAATATCAGGTAAGCAAGCTAGTCTAGTCTGTGACCTTACATAGACAGCGTTACACATAGTAAAACGCTGGTGCAGGGAATATATGTTCACCCACAAATAAATGCTGAATAGCTGTCACCTTCCAAGATTATTCGGCACTGAGCTACAGCTGTCACCAGAAGTTAAATATCTAGGTATCATATTGGATAGCAAACTTAACTGGAACAAACACATAGAAAACAAGATCAAAAAGGCAAGTATCACCTTTTGACAATGTAAAAGGATGATTGGCAAACGCTGGGGTTTGTCTCCCAAAATCATTCATCACGGCCGTACAAGATGATCATCCGCCCAATGATCTCCTTCGGAGCGGTATTTGGTAGCCCAGAAGATTTGGTAGGTAATAACGGTATTTGGTAGGTAGCTAGAAAAAAAACCGAAAATTGCCAGAGACTAGCATGTTTGGAAACAACGGGATACATGAGAAATACTCCCACAGCAGCCCTTGAAGTTATATAAAATAACCCTACAATGGATCAAGGGACATAGCGGATCTAGAGGCAACGATGCGGCGGACGAGCTGGCTCAAAAAGGCTCCAATCGAGGTCACAACACCTTGGAGGACCGGACCGGAGCCTATAATCCCACTTCTCCCGAGGTATTTTCGCTCGCAAATCTGCAGCCGCACTAGAAACCAACACACACATTTCTAGACAAACCATCCGGAGTGTAGACAGGCGAAGGAAGCTTCTATGGCAACTACTAACAATCGCAGCTCCAAGGTGCTACTCCGTCTGAACAAACCCCAAATCAAAATGTTTAGTAGCGCCATAACAGGACATGGATCTTTTAACAAACATCTGTTTTCTTTAGGTGTCAGAAATAGCCCCCTGTGATGAGCCTGTATGGAGCAAGAAGCAACGGCGACCCACGTCTTGCTGGTCTGTTCAGAGGCCGAGATCGCTCCCCGGGTCGTGGGCAACATAATGTTTATTAATTACTTAATTATATGTTGGTTTGCTGCGAGTCCTGGAAGAGATAGGGTGGCTCCAATAACCAAGTAATTCCTGCCCACACGCAAAGTACGCAGATAGACTTGGAGTTGCGGAAACCGGCCCGTTGCAATCTACAACTATTAGTTTTTAAGTCTCATATGCTTACAATTATACTAGTTTACAGTTGCCTACAACCTGAAACACAGAAACGTTTACACAATACTGTTTCACAATAGAATAACTGGCACTACCAGTAAATGTAGTCAACAATATACTTTGTCTTGAGAGATATTTTATATATAGGTGAATAATTTAGACTATAAGTTTCTAAAAAAAGGTCAGTTAAATACTTAATATTAAGCTCAATATCTCGTTAACTTCATGATATTTTGTGGTAATATATTATTAGGTGTTTTCTCACATCAGAGATTGACTTATAGTTGATAAGATTAACCACGATTCCAATTTATTTATTGTGTTAAAATTTCAAAAATTACTTTATAAATAATTCAGGTATAGAAATCGTGATAAAGTCTTCTGGGCTAATATTAACCGCAACGATGTTTCCAGGTAACATTAACATTGTACAGGGTTATTATTATGTGAATACAGTATTTACCCATGCATATCTTTTTGCTTTTAATTAAAACCCCTAAATAATGCCAACAGAATAACGCAAAATCAGAGTTGGACACCAATAATCTTCGGATTCAACCAAGGATCTACAACTCAAGAGACTGTTGCGCAGATCAGTTAGTCAGGCAGTCATCAATTTTTTGATTTTTTTTTTCTAATTATCCTAACTATTTTCTCGCAATACTGAAGTTAGTGAAATTGACAACGTCAAATTTCGAGAATAAACATTTAAGCCACACAACATCAAACAAACTGCGGCACAGAATGTTAAACTTCCGATGCTTAAAGTTCTTATCATACTTACAAACTTCGACTGCACCACAAGACACTACATTACACAGTTTATTAAACAACACTCAAACTTTAGGTTAGTAACCTATCTTCTTAATACAATCTCTTAAAACCGAAGAGGTATATGCCACAATTAGTATATTAGTTAATCTCAGTTGAATAGTTTCTGAGGACTTGTAATAACTTATAATGTAAATTTTTAAACTTTAAACTATGTTATAATACCAATGGAAAATATTATTCATTTATTATGTAGTTTCAAAATCACATAAAATTATCAATTGTTATTGATTTAAAAAAAAATTGAAGTATCACCAACGTAGTTAAAAATATTCAAGGGCTGGTTATACACTAATAAACGATCGTTCGTGTATTCGAGCTCCACGTAGCGCAAACATAAAAGGATCCCTTGAGCATTTCATAACGCTTTTACTTTATTAATGGGATTGTGTATACAAATATCCTATGCTATTTTTCAAGTAGGTTGAGACATTGGTTCTGAACAACTAAATGAACAGATCTAAGATGTGTAAGTTTATATTACCTCACTAGCGGGCCCGGCGCACGTTGTTTTGCCTTTCCGGAACGTGACGCGATGAGTTTGTTTTCTGAATTAAATTTAAGTATAAAACTTGAAATAGTATTTATGTTGAATATCTCCACCACAGCGCCACCAGCGGATCCAGATTCTATGATTTTTATAATGATTTCTTATATTTACGCGAACACTACACATTTAATAAAACTATATATTTACGGAATTTATCGCGTTTA
>DWIA01000234.1:0-12291 GCA_018248195.1 Archon apollinus
TATAAATATCGTAAACTTAATAACGAATTTCTATTAAGATTTCAATTATTCTATGGACTTAGACGTACTTGTAATAATAGTTCATTGATTTCAGTGGAATTACGCTAGCTCTCAGTACCCTTCAAATCAAAACACAGTAATGTCCTCACACTACTGCTTCGCGGCAGAATAACTGGCCCTGCGGTGGTACCTACCTAGTCGGATTCTTGCATAGGAATTCTACCACCAGTAAAAAATAAAAAGACACTTCAAACTTTTATTGCAATTAAATAATATTGTCAACATTAAGATTTCAGATGAGAATACTCTGATTTTAAGAATTGTACGTTCGTTCTTCATTTTAACTGTACCATGATTCCGATGACATTCTTTATTCGTAATTATCGACAAATATTTAATTATGGTAGTTATGATTAAAAAATATGACAATTTTAATTAATTTTATGTGGATGTTTATGTTATACATGGATATAAGATTTTAATATAAGAAAAATTGCTTGGAAGGCAGGAAACGTAAATGACTTTCAAACTTTCCAACTTAAAATGAACTTTAAACTATGCCGTCCACTTAGTTCTAGGAGTTCATTTGCAGTGATTTATAATTATCTCTTAATTACTTCAATAAAGTCTATTACAGCTTACTTGAAGTTCGAAACTTAAGGTTTAACGTTAAACTGCAACAATTAGGTAGTAATTGCCTAAACATTTTTAGATAATTAAAACGTTAGTGGCTTAGTTATATTTCCGAAGAAAAAAAATCTCTTTGCTTTGATGTATTAAAAAAAATACCCTATTGGACAGTTACAATCACGTATTATTAATGCAATAGGTGTGGTCAGAGTATCTGATTTCTACGCCGTGGATCCTGGGTTCGTATCCCAGCCGAAACCAACATTTGTACAGAAACGTAAATTACTATTACTACTACTAATTTTTGTGTTGTGATTGTCCCCGTGTTTCTGACACTGCACCCCAGCCTATCTTCGATGTTATCGCACTAGCATTACATCGGGCACGGGTAGGTGGGGACGAGTGTGTACCTCTGTTTGGGCGTGCACTTGCGGCACTATATTATATCCTTCGCAGTTGATAGCTTCGTCAGTATTCGGTAGTTTTTACCGTGGTCGGTTAAAAAAATATTAATTATATCCTCATATTTAAGGTGCATTTTTTTTTAATATTGATGGTGTAGTTAATTTTAAACATCTACAGGGTCAACTACATTGCTATAACCCTATAAAATTATTATAACATAACAAACAAATATAAGCAGTAAGTCAATGGGCTTTTTGTTGCATCATAAGTTCCATAAAAAGATAAAGTATCAGTATATTATTGTACCACTGCTGAACACAGGCTCCTCTTAGTCGAACTTAGGTCACTAGCGTAGTATAAAATTTAAAACGAGCACCTGATCCCAGAGCCAGCACAGCTCCTAAACACGGTGATGTTTGCAGGCCACTGCTTGTTTGCATATTATCTGTTAATTTGTTCTATGTAGATTTCTGTATAAGAATTCAACCACCAGTCAGTTTTCTTTTCATTACAATGTGAGGATATAAGTGAAGTGCATCAAAATTTCATCACCCTGTCTTTTTATAATTTATTTTAATCAAATAGTAACACAATAAAAAAGTTTCAGCCTGCAATAGTCCCACTGCTGAGCACCATCTTCCTCTTATGTCTGAGAGGGGTTTTGAACCTGGAAGAATCCGCCACGTTGCTCCAATGAGGTTTGTTGGTCTTCACATACCCTAATTTTTTTATTATTTCTCAGATATACACGTTTCCTCACGATGTTTTTCCTTGCCGTCACGTGGTAAAGTAACTTAATAATCTAGCAGTAATTAAATAATTCTTGCTAAAACAACTATTAAGTAGTCTATCACATAACACTCGTTAATGCGTAAATCTTGTCTTGTGCCCAGTAGCGTAAACATTTCAGTCCTCTATCTTTAGAAAAGACGGATTTCCCTTATTATTTGAGAAAAAGTGATGTCATTCCCGTTGCATAAATCTTGTTCCTTAAACAAATGCTTAGCTTAAGCAACCCGTTTTATCCGACAAATGACCTAAACGTAAAAGAAAAGTTGTGATCTCACAGCGAGACTGTTGTTATAAGGCAATGATCCCCTATTGCCTTTAATTACAGTCTTCGTGAAGAAGCTATAAAATTTATGTCAATGGGAAATATTGCTATGAACAAAGTAAATATTTTATACAACCTATCTGGTTAGATATTAGTGCCATAATGTAAAGCTTTTTTATTTAATTTATTGCGACATTTTACTGTTGTGTAAATCCATTTATCATCTATTGTGAGCATCCATTTATTTTCATCTGTCAAACAAACTATGGTCGTAAACTTTTTAAAACAACGCAATTTCAACCAAAACCAAAATGTTCAGTTGTAAAATTGCTGTAATTATTCATACTATCCAACAATAGTCTTTCGTACCTGATTTTTTAAAGTGCCTTTAAGGTAATTGTACGATAATAAAAATTATGACAATAAATGTTCATACATAAAAACATTCCTTTATATATTAACCAGTATTTTATTTTTAAAATTTAATAAAGTTGTTCAAAAATACTAAATAATAAATCAACAATACATAATAATGTATTGAATACTGAAGATTACAATCAACCGTTTACATCTGGCGTATGTAGACCATAAGAAAGTATTTGATTCCATTGAAATTTCAGTGGTCACATCAGCGGTGTCGGATTAAGAAATATATACAGTAGTATTTATCTCTTCTGGAATCCGGTCAGTAGTCGTCAAGTCTGTTTGCAAAACGATTTGTAATCACTCACGAAAACAGCACATAGACGCGGCTATAGTTCTTAAGAATGGCGTTATCGCCTTTCTTGAAGAACAAGACCACTACACTTCTACTCGTGGCGCCGCCCCGGAAGACAGAATTAAACAGCTTCTGAAGTATAAAGTACCGGTTTTCGACCCGGAATGTAATTCAGTCTTAACCCTTAGCGCTTTACCATTCTTAAGCTGTTTGAGAGACAAACTTATCTCATTAAGACTGACGTCCAGGATATCATCGGAATAGTGTGAACAACCCAAGATCAAAACTGAGCCGCAGTTTTGATCTTGAGTTGTTACTGCTCTAGCTTGTGGCTCTCTATATATCTATCGGAGTGATAGACTGAAATGATGATGATGATGTACTCATTACATTTTATATAAGTGATCACTGTTACACATAGAGCCCTGCATTTGACGACGATCGCATGGGTCAGCAGTCGTGCTCTTCAAATCATATGAACTATTTTGAATACCTTCAGTGCATTCACCGCTAAAATTGTTCATTGAGATTTTTCAATGATTTATTAATTACTCGAGGTACTACAACAACAATGAAAAAGTCATGTATACAATTATACAGAAGATCTCAAAGGCAATATTCGCACAATTGCACTCTTTGCGAAAAAAGGCCGGAGCTGGTAGTTTAACGAGAGCGAGTTCAAAGCTTTGTATACAACTAACAATGGTCTGTCTGCTTTTTATGCGATCCCACACGATTTTAGTCTTTACTGCGTTTTCAGACAACACTAGTCGTTTTAAAGTAAATTCAACGGATTTACGGAAGAAAAAGGTAATGCTCTATTGTATGCAAATATACTAGATAGTGTACGAATGCAATGGATTTTGAATGGAAACATCTTTTTATTAGCAATACGCAGCTTTAATTAACAATCACAGCAAATTGAATAAGAAAATTCAGTTTTCGTGTATGTATTTTAATTTATAAATATTTTTTTAATACAAGTGAAAGAGGTGGCAAACAAGCAAGCGGCTCACTTGATGATAAGTGACAAACACCTTTCCAGTAAAGTCTATTCTGTCGGATTTATCTTCAGATTTGGCATTAAAGTAATGAAGAGGCAACATTTTGACATCCGAACTTGCGGCTAAATTTTTTTCAGACGTGCTGGTTTTCTCATTATGTGTTTTTTCACCGCCGATTACGTGGGAAATCACGTACGGTCAGTAAAAATTACAGTTAATAACTTTAGCGGTAAAAGTTGTGTTCCGAGGTCCAAAAGCTACGGCTCTACATACACGGGCTCTAACTCTTTTCTTAAATGCCGGCAGCGCACCTACAATTCCTCTAATATTTCGGATGTTTAATGGCGGTGGGCGACGGGTTCGCATTAATCTATAGAAGAAAAAACACAGACCTGTGACGAGCGTTAGGTGCGAAATTTATGGTACTGCAATGGCCAATCCGACTGTCAAACATGTTAATTAAAGCAACTCTTCTTCATTGTAGCCTATATTCAGCAAATGACTATTTACAGGCTGATGACGAAAAATGAGAATCTTAGAAACACCGTCAATAAAGCAATATTCAGTTTGAGGCATATTTTACAGCTTTTGAAGGCGGAAAGAGTGTTGTTATCTCTGTAGTTCCGCAATATAATATGTGTTAGTAGGAATACCTTCCTATAATAGAAACCAAACAGCAAATGATCTTTCTAATAAACTGTCAATAGCGCAGGAGATTACAATACGACAAGTCTAATTGATTCAAGTATGTGTCAGAGGCACTCACTTGTCCGCAAGTATATATCAGATAAATTACGTAAGTATTCTCTTTTTTGTAATTTTTTTTCATCTTAGTCAAAAGACATTATAAATAAATTTACGAAGAATAACCTCATGGACCACCGAAGCACGTAACCATTACAAAATTAGCCGAGACAGATCAAATAATGCATATTCAAGTGCATTACAGACTCAAGCAGACATGCAGCACCTGTTCACAGTTATGACGCATGAAGCAGCCATCGCCATCCCCAACCACATAAGATCCCTCTTGTGTGATTGGGGAGGGCGACGAATAGCTGGCAGTGGACGAAGTTGCGGATTCAGAGTATTTAAGTTGTACGAAGGTGCTATTACAAGGGCATCGTGAAGAGAAGAATGTAAAGTAGTGTACTTTAATAAATAAATAAATAAATAAATAAAAATAAAGCAATTGTATAAGCAATAATCTAAATTCATTTAAACGCACTTACAGCTCACTTACACCTTCCTTCTGATGATAAACGATTACCTATACAATACCTTTGATTGATTTTAGCAAATCAAAACAATAACAACAGTTTCGTAGTAAATCATTCCGAGGTATGTAGAGTAGCTTTTGTATCATATTTAGCTACAATTTAAACATTACAGTCATTTAATTTAATTCTACGATCCGTATGCAAAATATAAAATGGTCTCTATTACCTATTTTTTGAAGAGCACCGTCCGCCCTACCACAACAGCGTGCACGAGTAAATTAATACCGCCCCCGGGAACCGCTACCATATACCATTCATCACTACAACAGTATCTCTACGAAATACACATCAGTGAAATCGAAAAATCGACTCGAGTTTCGCCTCAAAATGACAGACAGCCGACGATTTTTCACACTCGGCGGAAATCGCTCGATAATGTCTCGTTTTGAGGTTGAGTTTTTGCTATTGCGGGAGGATAGAAATGACGAAAATTTTATTTTTTATGCGAATCTCAGCAAAGTAATTTTCTTTATTGAAATCTGTTAGGTTTCTCTTACTGTTTTATGTTACTTTAGGATTTGAAACTGTCGTGAGTCTCCCACAGTCAATATCTCTACGAAAAAAATCTTTATCAATTTACGTACAAGTATGCATACTTATCAGATTGGCAAAAAGGAACAGCGAAATTGGATCATTCTCAACACACACAGTTTGACACTTAGGACACAGACATTTGCGTGTGCGTCAGAAATGACGAAAATCTGGGTAATACACACCATTTTATATTATACAAGCGAATCTTAGCAAAGTAATTTTCCTTTTAGCTTTATTGAAATCTAATAGTTTTCCCTTACTTTTTTATGTTACTTTAGGAACTGAAGCTATCGTGTGTCTCACAATCAATTATATATCTCCGAAATAATCTTTTTCATTTTACATACAAGTATTTATAATAATCGGACTGAAAGAACAGCTAAGTTGGATCATTCCCAACACACACAGTATGATAATAAGGACACAGACATTTCGGCGTCATACACTTATAGCTTTGACATCTAATTTATATATGTACTTTTTATTAGTATCAGAGCTTATCCCGCATTAACGTAGATTTGATATTTATATCGTAGAAAGGAAGAAACTGAAGAAAGAAACGAGGCAGAACATTTTCCCACTTATCTTTATTTGCTTCGACTTGTGATGTGAACTACAAAGACTATTCATGTATTTTATTCAAATAAGTACAGAAGTCGAGCTGAACGACGTGTTCCAGTTTCTATAATATCTGCATTGAATACGATACATATTTAATTGCTAATTAAGCAAAATCATAACTGTATCCACTTCAAATTGTCAACCTTGTGTATATTGGTTATTCACCAATAATTTATAAGTTGATTAATATTAATTTCGGTGTAATTCCGTTTTGTCAAAACTTCCTTCATATTCTAACAGGTAAAGCCTTTTAATAAGTATTAAAATCATTAACTTTTAGAATAACATATACAAAATAGCTAAAATAATTATACCACAAATATGCTATTTATACTACATCTGAAGCTATTTATTCAAGCGATTCTAAATTCAAATACATTTAAGCAATTAAATTATGTATGAATTTTATATTACTTAATTGGTATTTAATTAGTTATAGGAAATCTACGTAACTTACTCAGTTATTGAGTATACACATGTGTGCTACCCACACTTGTGCAAAGATCTCTATTATATTCTAGAGTTATTATTCAATAACTGCATCAGATATATTATTGGTGGTAAGTATAACCATATATAACGCTGCCGTTTTCGCTTTAAATAACTCACTTTATATCGAGCGCGTAACTATATAATTTTACTGGTGAAATGATTCTACTACTTTTTTATCTTAATTACAGCATTTATGAGCCATGGTAGCGCTGGGCGCTCGCTTTAAATTTCATAGTAAGCAAGTGACCTGGATTCGATTCCCGGTACCAGCACCACTAAAATTGCAATTCTAAGTGCTGATGTGCCACGTGCTCGACGGTGAAGGAAAACATTGTGAGGAATCCTGCATGTCTGAGAAATAAAAAATATTTCGAGGACATGTGAAGTCCGCCAACCCGCAGCAGGAGCAGCGTGGCGGACCCTTCCCGGCACCAAAACCCTCTCAAAAATGAGAGGAGGCCTGTGCTCAGCAGTGGGACATTAATAGGCTGAAACTTTACTTAACTTTACAGCATTTATTATGAGTAGACGTTGCACTTACCAGGTGAACTTTTTACTCGCCTCGTCACTTCATTCAATAAAAAAGGTACTCTGACCACTGCGTCACACGGTCGTCGTTTATAATGATAAGTCTTCGATGTATTATTTGATGGAATAAATAAATTTCCTTAGGAAATAAACGTTAATCCTTCTCCATTAAAATTATGGAGCAACACTTCGTAATTTGAGTGGAGAAAGGAATATTTCAAATTGAAATTTGACATTATTTATTATTGTTGAAATCGCGTTGTTTTGTACAGCATGCTATCTGCATTTTTTGTAAATATTGCTTTCATCACAAATTACAATGAAAATGATCTTTTTTAAGTAAAACGGATTTTTTTACCATCTATGATGTACTGAAAGCTAGAAAGTAATTACATATAACCAAAAAACATCAGTTTCTTCAATAATTAGTAAATTCAAATAACGATCGTGTGGCCCAATGGACAAAGTAACTAACTTCTATGCGTCGACTCCTGGGGTCGACTCCAAAATTGCAGCCAGAATCATTAATTAATTTCATAAAATATCCCGAGAACTCAATATTATATTTTTCCAAGGGGTCGGGCCCTTAGTCTTAAATTTCATTGAACCTGGTTCAGTGACTTGAGTTCAAGCTAAGGTGCCGGCACCATTATAATTGATTTTGAATTTGAATTTTAAGTGCTGATTAATTTATTAATTGCCACGTGATGCACGACGTGATGTATGATGTCTACTAGAATTAGAATGGCGACGTAAGCGCTATTAGCTTTTACTCCCAAAGGAGTAATCTAACATGTTTATAAGTAATACTGTGACTTAATTCGTGAAGCTATGATCATTAAAAATAAGTATTGTGACGCCTTTTTCAACAATAGATACAAACAATAGATTTTTTAAAAAAATTATACAAATGTAATGTGATATTTTATGCCAATAATGATTTCGATACACTGAATTACGAGTATACCATATTAATTTAGACCTATTCGTGTGTGCGTGTGCTTGTACGTGTGCATTTGCGTGGGTGTATTTATGTATGTATGAGTGTATGCATACAAAATATGCGGACAATGATAAGAGTGCTCCTTTCGTAATCACCATCAATTCTTTATTAATGCCAATATAAAAAAGTCTCGTCTTAAAATTGTACAGCGTTATAAATTTTCCGCTAAACCTGAAGCAATAAATCAACGAGATATAATTTGAAACTTGTCTTATTTCCACCGCAAGTTTTGATAAAAGCGTTTTGACTTTTATAACAATTTTATTTCTGAAATGAAAAATGTAGAACTCTAGAATGCACGCAACGTTTGGGTAGAAGAAGTCAATAGATCCAAAAGACTCATGATAAAAAAATCCGGTTGTTCGTTTGAATAATTCATTCGATTTGAGTACATCAGCTACGATTATTTACGCAACAGGCTATATAAAGATTTTCTTGGATTAAATTCTGAAACTGAATTCGTTTTCGATTGGCGGCCACGAACTAAAAAAAAACTTGCGATTTGCAAATGCAAAAGAGCGCAGGTAGTCACTGAATGCAATAAGATTCAAGACATACTGAGGCTGAAAGAGATATTTAGGTGACGTTTTGTTATGCCGTCGACACTGATAGGCTAAAGTTATAACGATTCGACTAAATCAGGAGACAAAAAAATAAGTACAAAATTATAAAGTTTGTCTTATACTTTCAGTTATTGTGCTGTTTATAGTATCCATATGCCTAATGATCACCTTAAGGCTAAGTAAAAGACTTTGATTGAATTTTCCCAGGAATTAGCTCAGAAAAAAGGACTATATATGTAACTGAAGACATCAAGCCTAAATAATAACAAATACGAAGGTAAAATAATTTGTCGGAGCACTATATGCACTTCTATTACTTTATGCTCCGGGTCCGGGTGTTTGTGCACGTGGAATTAATATCGGTAAAATGTTAGTTTTTAAAAATAATAAGGTCTAATAACTACATCATAACAAACATCATGTTTATAATTTAATATAGTAAAAATGCAGCCTTTCTACTACTACTTCCCGGTTACTAAGGAACTATAAATTAAGCACTAAGTAAGTTCTTCACAATTGTTATATAATTAATTTAATCTATTATTTGGTATTTTAATTAAACTTAAATAACGGTTCGGTTGGCATTGTAGCAAAGCGATGGGCGTTTGCGTGTGAATGTGAAATGTGATTTTCAGGTTTCCCCACGATGTATTTTTTCACGGCCCAGCACGTAGTAAATCAGCACTTCAAATTGCAATTAACACTTTAAGTGGTGCTGACACCGGGAATCGAACCCAGATCACATACATTATACACTATATCTGATTTTTAAACTATTCCAGTTATTACAAAGTCAAATAATACACAACATAGTTTCTTATACATTTCAATTCAGAAAAGAAAATATTGGACAACTTACATTTGTTTAGAGATATTTTATTCTTAAACAACTTTCACGTAATGAGCCAAAACTTTCAGGTCGGCTCCGAACATAAATCAATTTTGTCGGACAGAAACGCCTCTAAATCGTTGTCCTTCCTATTACTAATTTCCGTTTATATTTGAACTTGACTAATTTTAAGCAATTAAGATATCCTTATAGTATTATTAAAGATTCATATCATAATCGCCACGCAATCGAATACGGCCTGAATAATTTACGTCTGGCACAACGGAAATGGTTTTACGTTATCCATCGGAGGCCATAAAATCTTTTAGGTCCCTTTTTCGTTCCCTTAGTCGACTCCTACTTTAGAAAAAATCAGTAGCAGACTGTCTAAAATACCACACACACCATAGTACACATTGCTACAATAACAATATATAAAGTAAGAAATTTAATAAATTAAGGGAACACGTTCCTACGTAGAGACTTCAGAATCGTTGTCCCTGTCTAGTACGAAATTTAAAGATGTGCGTTAAAATAAATCTCGTGATATTAAAATTACTACTCACACATCCATCAAAAGATGCTTTGAAGGCAATAAATTTGTTTGCCAAAACGAAACGCGAACGAACCAACGAACAGGGCACATTTTTTTTTCTCATCAGTGAAAAATGTAAATGATGAATGTGAAAATTATATCAATGTCTCATAACAAGCATTAAAGCTTTTCTTATAATGCCATGTAAGAAGACAGTCTTATTTTTATTTTTCTTCAACAGCCTGTAAAATTGCACAACTGAAAGTAGTCCTCTCGCAAGTTGGGAGGAAAACAGTAAATATCCTTATTCAACGATTAAGCAAAACAGTATAATTCCTGTTTTCCTGACCTTATTATTTTATGCTATTGTCTTATTATTTCTCTTATTATACTCTTACATGTAAAGAGCATAATACTGTAGTAATCTTCATGGAAAAGTAATAAAACAAAAAACCATTCATTAGCTTTTTCACCATTGCGTTTTTGCTGACATACGAGTATATGCAACATTTGGATCAGTATTTAGAATGTTTAGCCAGGCGCGGAACTACGGTCTATCGATAATTATTTGTTCAAGACATCTCTTTAAATTAACTGGCTTTAACCCCACCATGCGGTGGGGTTACAGCCAGTTAATAAGGGGTGTTTCTTTATTTCGCTACGTTTTTTAAGTCCCTTTTAGGAAAGTCTCAGTCTGTCATATAATATACCCGTCAATATAAACTTACGTATCCCTCGGGACTGATGACTGGGAAAAAACAGCTGCAATGCGATGTTCCCGATATATTTTGATATTTTGGTCTAGGCTTCCAGTATTATGCTCTATGTTTATTTAGCGTTTTAATTATTTAAATTTTATAGTGTTCAGCTTAATTAAAATGGTCACAAAAGACAGAACTTAGTCTTCTTTTTGGAATTCTATCCCAGTAAGACTGGGAGGAAATTAAATGTTATAATAGGTGCATTAGATATTTTTTTAACAAATTTTATCACGAGACGAGCAAACCGTTAACCTGGTAAGTAATCCATCAATATTCTTCAAGTCGAAACATATTGCTTGCAAACAACAGCTTTACGGCAAAATAATTAGCACCGCAGTGGTACCCACCTCCATGGAATCCTGTATAAGAGTCCTACCATCAAAAATATAAAGAAAACGACTGAAAATCTCATAAGGTAACTTACAAATATTTAATTATATATGTAATACTAAACGTCAATTTACATATACACTAAGTATTATATTAGCAATAAAAGACATTAGAATACATAAATACACTTATATTAATACAGTTACATAAATAAATGAAGTATTTATGTACAGTACAGTAAAGAATAACAAGCCCTGTGGTGGTACCTACCCAGACGGATTCGTGCACAGAAATCCTACCACTACTGAACAAAAATTGACAATGACCAATGGAATAACCGTTGCATCTGAGTGGCAACACAAGTTTTCACGTACATACGTCATCACGTATGTTTTGAGCATATCTTAATTTAAACTTTTTAATATCTCATTCCAAGGAGTTGCAGAGCAATGCAGGTTTAAGTTAAAGTAGTTGCTAACAACATTACCGAAAAGTTGCAGAAATCTCGTCATTTTAATGGATGCAGAACGTATAATGCCTTAGTGATTGCAAGAAAGACACTGAAGTTTACCCTAAAGGTATGAAGGATAAATATGGTCTTTTAATATAATAAATACATATAAATAAATTATGTATTTATGCACATTATGTATAAATACATAATTTCTGAAGCTTTCGCTTGGTGGATTCTAGGTGGCCGTGTTGGAAGGTGCGTCGTGTTTCGGCGCGCCTTACTTGGAAGGAGGGAGGGAAGGAGCTGTCCTCTCCCGAGTTGCTGCCCCCGATGGTTTGCGGCCTGCGCCGGTGAGGTCGCAGAGATGAGCGCGGGCGTTTCCTTGACCCTGCTAACATCCAACTAAGGCGGAACAGCTTGGGGTCTTAGTCCGTGCAAGTTGCTTGCCTCCGCGAATTCCCAAATAATTAAAAATAGTATTTAAAGATTAAAATATCTTCTTTAGTATTAAGTAAACCTTTATATGAAGCTCAATTTTATCTATGTGTAA